>VZTM01016087.1:77100-118251 GCA_013400555.1 Jacana jacana | reverse complement strand
CCCCCCCCTTCTAATACACCCCAGGGTGCCATTGGCCTTCTTGGCCACGAGGGCACAGTGCTGGCTCATGGTCTCATGGTTTATATAAAACTGGATGTTTGTTTGTGTTGTAAAAGAAATTGTGTGTTCTTCTCTCTAGGTACTGGGATATTTGTCAATACATCTGGATTGCATAAGCTCTCAGATATTATCCAGGTAAATAATCAATGCTGCTTCTATGTGTGTCTGAAAGATAGAAGAACCAGTTTAAAAAACGTGGAAAAGACATTGGATGGAATTTATTCTTGATGGTATGTGCACTTGTGCATTGATGGAAGTCTACAGCTTTGTGAGAAGAAAGCCAGTGTCTAATGGGAGATTCTCCTTTGATTTTTATCCAGATTTTTCTTTCACAGTTTTGATATCCCTTTTTGAACAAGCTCGACGTAAATTCATTTGGTTTTAGCCTCCACCAGGTGGAGCTTGGTTATTGAGTTGTTTCCAGGCAGTAATGTTTGGGATTATGAGACATTCTCATGAAATATAACAGGACAAGCTAGGGAAGAAAGCAAGGAAAAGAGCATTTTGTTTGTATTTAATTATTAAATTAAGGTATCTGCGAAATAAAAATCTCTAGTGCCCCAGGAACTGACTGTGACACTTGTGGGTATCCATGTGGTGTGGTCACTTGTCTCCATGTTGTGCACTTGCAAAACATTCCTTATGAAAAAAACTGGGCACCAGCAAAATAGAAGGTGGAGTGGGCCAGTGGCCTGAAATTCAGTTTCTAGCTTCCCTCTGAGGTTGACCCAAGCTCTGATATTCTTGAGCCAAACTCTAGAAGAGGGTAATGCTTCCACCACTCGGAGTTCAAACCAAATAGCACCTTAGCCATAGTGTTACATATTGGAAAATCTGCTGATGCCTGGGATAAAGTTCACGGTGTTCCCAGAACGTGGTGATTTCAGAACATCCTCTTGGCCTGAGTTACCCACCCTCTGATCAAATTTGACCCTTTCTGGGCCTTACCCAAAAAGTTGTGGCGTTTGGGGTTCAAAAAGATCTCTTTCCCCTCATCTTTAGTAGGTGGGTGATAATGATGATGATGTTTTAATTCCATGATGTTAAAGTCTGCCAGCAGCATCCAGTCAGTCTTTTTCCAGCTCACTGGTTTGATTCTCTTTGCTGGTAGCCTGCCTACCGAGTCAGCTGCCAGCCTTTTTCAGAAATCCTCTGGAAAGAAAGCCCACAGCTCGGAGCGTGCTGCGGGACTGGGAATAACTGCACGTGCTCTTTCAGCTTGGGGGTAAATGAAAGGTGGTTTGACTGGGAAGGGCAGCCTTTTGCTGAATGCTGAGTTCCCCTTGCTGCTGCTGAGGACGTGCAACGTGGACACTTATTGCAAATTACCTGCCGTGTGATAGTTCGTTCTCTTGATGTATTATGAGGTAGGACTAGGTCAGCGAGTCTTCACTGCTTGAACACAGTGCTTTCTTGTTATGCAGCCTTGTCTTCAAGACTTAATTATTGTTATTATAATTATATATAGCTTGTTATTATAATTACATACGCTATATATATAATTATATATATTATTAATAATATTTCTTTCTTCTCTTTGGAAGAACCCTCATTAAAATCTTTCCTGTGCACCATATCTTTGGCTGGTTTTCAGAACTTCCTATTTCCAGGAATTGTGCTTTTTTTTGTGGACTGCTGGAGAACATCTCTCCTGTTGCAGCGAGCTGATATTCGTATGAGCTTGGATGAGTCCTTTTTTAAATGTCTGAAGAAATTTTGTTTAGAAAACATTTAGAAAAATAAGAGAAATTATAAGTATTTGAGAAGCACAGCTGTTCCCTCTGCAGTTGCACTGAAGTGCCGTGTGGTTGAAAGAGCATCCCCCTTAGTCATCAGACAGCGTGGGAACGGGGAAGAATCAACTCCATGCAGAAGAGTTGATACAAGCTTTTCAGTTAATTTATGAAGAGCTAGATAAGATTACAACTTGAGCTGGTTTTTTTTTTTTGAAGTGGAGGATTACTAGAGCGGGATACTCTAAGGGAATTCAGAATGTTCTTTTACACTCAGTTGTGACTTTATGATCTCACGAATGTGTAATGTATTTATGTTTATCCACAGCCAAAAGTCTGAATAACAATACTGTCATTTTCGTGGTTTGAATATATTTAGATATTGGCTTGCATTTTTTGGCTAAATGAGAAAGCCATGTAATTAGCAGGAATTGTTTGTAAGAAGAGATGGGGAATCTTGAATAAATAATTTACTTAATAGCAGGATCAAGGAGATCTGTTGAGGATATCACAGCAGTAACTTTTGGGGAGGTACTCCTCAGTGCACAGATCCATTAGTCATTTTGCTGGAGACAGTTATTAAATCTTTCCATTTGTTCACATCCATTTTCCAGACAGTATTCAACATGGATCCTCCAGAGGGCACAGCGGGTTTGATGCCGCATCGCTCCATATCTAAATACTATAAGGTATGGGACTCTGCGTTTCCCTGGCTGGCAGTAAACGTTCTGTCCTCTGTATCCAAGACTTAGAAGAATGTAGACAGAATAGCAAATGATGATGTTGAGTACAGGGAGTAAGTTCTTAAAAAAAACCAACAACCAAAACCCAACAAACAAAATAAACCCAGGAAAGCAACAAAGGCACCAGGAGTTGTTTGGGTTCCAAGGAAGAAGAGGAGCAACACGGTAATTCTAAAAGAAACTCTAATGTGAAATTAGGAACGTGCAGCAGGTGTGAATTACTGAAAACTTCGTTACTTCATATTGTGCAGGAATCAATCTGCTCTTCCAGTAATCTCTGCTCTTGACTTCAGCTTGGCCTGTTACCAAGCAAGGACAGTTGAGCCACTGAACCTTCTCCAGATTCCTTTTCTTTTGTGTTTGGGACCCACGGGCTGTGATGCTATAATGAATTTTAGGAGCAGATCTTTTCTTTTTAGATAACAGGTCACTTTCACATGAAGTTTAAGACTTGATACTACTTTTGTTGCCAAATGAAGCTGTTCTTTCTACCACAATATTTTTTTTTTTCTAACCTGCATGTTTCATTCCAATGGATGATGCTCAAATAGTGGGGCTCTTTGTCTCAGCTCAGGGTGACCCATTGACTCAAAATGGTTGGTTAAATGGTGATAGACTCCTCTGTTCCTTGTTGGATACATTAGGAATGACTAGGAATAAAGTAGAAAAGGCAGGAAATTATACAACTGTATTAACACTATAAAAGTGACACTAATTATGTTGACTTCCCTTAATTTAGGCTAGGGTGGTGGTTTTTTTGAGGGATGAAGTCCAAATTCATTTTTGTAGCTGTTTTGAGAATGTTTCTGGGTTGATGTTTTTTTTTTCCTTCAGGTACACATTCATCTGGATAATGGTAACCAGAAGAAGAAACAAAGGACAGATTTCTGGAATTCATCCTCTGCAAAAAAACAAGGTACAGGACTTGGTCTTGGGGAGGCTCGTGCAAAAGCTCAATTCCTCCTTTCTGGTTCAAATTAGGGAAAGCAATTGAAGACATCCCAATCTTCGTTACATCCCATTTGTGAACAAGAGAGTCCCCTGGCAAATTTTGGAATGTCATTGTGGGATTTTGAGTGAAACACTGCCTGTTTTCTTAAACGTTGAAAATGACTCTGAGGAATAAAAGGCTGAACAGAATAACTCACTGAGGGCACCCTCCAGATCTGTCTATATGCAAGAGGACTTTTAAACCCAAATGGCCTGGTACTCAGGCTCCTCACAGAGCTGAGAAGTCCTCAGTGTGTGGTTACTCTGCCTTGTTGCCATGTTCCAAGTTAAAACCATCGGTAGGTGTGGGATTGGGAAAGGTATTGTTTCCTCTGCTAAGTGTCCTGGTTGTGGTCACTTCAAACTAGGAGACAAAGTTAGCAGAGAACTGGTGGGTGGTTTGGTTGTTGGGTGGTTTGGTCATTTTCTGTAAGATAAAGAGACTTGGAGCATTCGTGTTAGAATCATAGAATCATTTAGGTTGGAAGAGACCCTTGGGATCATCAAGTCCAACCATGTTGCCCCAGAGCTCTCTTTCTCTAGAACAGGGTAGGTTTTTAAGGCTTTGGGACTTTAGTTTGAAGAATTTTACAATTGTTTGTGGGTGCTCCTTTGCAGTTTAGTGTTTTTAAGTACAGTTCCACTGCGGATGTGATGAGTTGAGGAAGTGCTTTTAACTTTTTACAGTTACTTTTAGAGGGGATGTGACACAAACAATCTGAATCTATAACATTTTTGTAGTAGTGCTGCCTTGTGTACTGCTGGAATTGTTCTAGTGCAATTACTCCAGTCAAAGAAAATCACCTCCATTATAGAATGGTTGCTTGTATCGGTGTAGAAAACATCTTCAGACCAGCAGGAGAATGGGAAACTGTCCTTCAGGAGTGATGTTGAGATTTATGAAGTAATCTCTTATCCTCATACCAGCTCTATTTCTCTGTATAACTGTTGTGTTAACCAGAAAATTGGTGTTGCTTATGCTGTAACTACCCATTACGAGAAGGAGAGTCATGTATAGATATAACACTGACAATGTGTGCCAAAGGTACTGTAACAGTAGATTCCATGAAAGTTCTTAATCACTGCTGAAATTACTCATCTGTAGTGGAGGAGTTATAATTGGTTTGCTCATTCTGAAGTTCTGTGGTGAAGATTCATTTGATGAGCCATGAGCCAGAGAAATAGCACTTGAGAATGAATTCTTGCCCAGAAATGCCTTCCAGGCAACAGCCTCAGGGCGCTCGTACCGTCTCAGAGATGACCTTTTTTGAGCACGTTCTGAAGCCCTTCAGGGCGTGTTGTCACTTCTTGATAGTTTCATCTTCCACTATACTTTTTCAGTCCTTGTTCAGACTGAGGTTTCTCCCTCTTCCTGTCTCTCTTCTCCTGCCTGTTCTGTTCCTTGTGTTCTGCAGAACTCCATATCTGGAATTACCTCAATATAGTGATATAATATGCTTCAAAATGACATATTTAGAAGAAGAGAACTTTGCTTCTGAATCAGAGGCTTTTGCTAAGGCTCCTGCAAAGCAATGCTGAGCTTGGCTTTGTTGAACTTCAAAGTTCTGCCTTTCTAAAAAAAAATTATTATCATTTATTTATTTTAAAATCCAGTTAGGAGGGAAACAAAGCCCTTTCTGTTTAGAGACGGGTGCTTATCCCTTTACCTAAGCCTTCTTAAAAGAATGCTTTCCAGGGATCTTTGTAAATACCATGCCTCAAAACTATCTACTCCATTACTCGGTCAAACGCTCTTGAGAACCTAAGTAGCTGTTTCTTAAGTAGTTTTCTTAAGGATGAAAGTAACATTTTTTTCAAAGGATGGGTTTCCACGAATTCAGTGGGTTTGCACATGTAACACTCCCTGAAGCCTTTCCACAAGGTGAGCTCTGCTGTGTTTCTGGACAGAGGCAGGCTCTTTGCTAATCTGCAAATACTGTTTTCCTGACATATTGCTCAACTGGAGTTACAGGAATGATTCCGAATAGGTTTTGTCACATACGTGTGCAGGGAAAGACTAATAGAAACCCTTTAGGTTTGTTGCATAGTTTGGAGGATTTATGTACAAAACCTGTACAAAGCAACCCCAGAATTCTTCTGTGATTAAGCAGACTGATATATTTACTTTTCAACTAAAAACAGTATTTGCAACAGTGTGGCAATTTGTTGAGACTTGCACTATGTGCAAACCTGGCAGAGGCTGGACAAGACTGATCAAGCCTCCAGTTTCCTGTTAGTGCTGCAGCAGGTCGTGTAGAAGTAGTGCAAAACTTTTAAGAATAGCTGTTTTCAAAGGATTTTGTGGAAATCATTCACTCAAGCCTAATTGGTGAGAAGTGGCTCAGCTTGGGGCAGCTGATGAGGCTGCTGCCCTGGCTATCCCTTCTGTGCACAGATGCCACTGATGAATGCAACATTGAGCTGCTGCAGTTTTACATTGAGATAAAATGTTCTTACTCTTGGTTTGCTCCAAATCAAACCATTTCTCCACGGGTTAGCTGTCAGTGTACCGGGAATGGAAGCTGCTGCAGAGACCTACTTTGTGTGTGACACCCAACAGTTCCTGCTGGTGAACGGGACCTGTGAGATGGATTAAATATGGTTAATCTTAAAGACACGAGGCTAAAAATATGCTACAATTCCAGTTTCTCCAAGAGCTGGGTGACCAGGGCCTGGCAGTCATCTTGCAGGGTTACAGGGGTTTTTTTTATTGTGTTTCAAACCAAGCATTGGTGAGGCAAACATGAGGGGTTGGTGTTCTCTTCTTGGCCACCCCGTGCCAGCACAGTTTGCTTTTATGCTGGAATTTCTTATGCTCCTGACGTAAGTGACTTTGTCTGCAGACACTCACTGGCCTCTTCACGCACAGATCCTGGCTGCAATTTGCACCAGCCCTTCGTGTGAATTAAAGAGACACAGAATTTGTTAAATTTTGCAATGCCCGGGTGGATTCAGTCAAAGGAAATGGAAGGATAAAACTTTAAGCTTAATAGAAATATTATCTTGTAATTCTAAGCAGCAAGTGACTCACTGGGCACACATCACTGGGGATTTCCTGAAACCGTCACCTCCTTTTTGGAAATATAGTCCTTGAATGGAGCGTGAGCATTGAAAAGACACACCAGTGATGTGTGGATGCCAGGTGGCTTTTTTAATTGAAACTGCTAATACAAATCAGAATCAGAAACAAAAACTCATGTTTTGTTTGGCTGCTCTTGACGTAGGTGCTTGTTTCGTTCCTCCGTTCCTTTGACTGTCTCTGAAAAGCTATTGCTAAGTTTTCAGCAAGGCCAACAATGGTACAAGTAGAAGATGAGCAATGGGAGAGCTGATGAGTGTGGGTTGTCCCTTTTTCTTTACATCCTTTCTGTTGATAACTTCTTGCGCACCAGGTTTTCGGGGTCACGCACGTTGTAAATCCACCGCCCACACGGGATTGGAGCAGAAGGTGAAAGGTTTGGCAGTTGACTTTGGGGGGAAGATGGAGAGTTTAGGTGAAAGGTTTTAGCCTTCCTGATGGGGAAGGTTTTCTTCTCTTTCCAAGCAAGAGCAGGGGTGGAGATACTTGTTGATTTATTTATTTATTTTTAGTAGCTTCAGTCGTTTGCCCTTTATCCCAGCATCCTGCCATTCTGCCGTGCTTCCCCTTCCAGTTGTCCTTGACAGCAGGAAGTGAGTCAGTGCATGGAAGACTGAGTAGTTGTACCTGCCAACAAAAAGACCTGATGCTCTGTCTTTACTCTAACCATCTTTTGATTAAAAGTATAATCTACTTAAGGCCTGAGGGAGCAATGACTTTTTAAACTGTATTTTGAGCTGGTGAAGTAATTAGGTCTGGGAAGGGCCAAAGCAGAACATACCATACCTCTGAAATCTCAGCTTTGGATGCTGGTTGGTTTACTTTCAGAAGTTCAGATGCAGTGTGCTCTGTGCTGGTCACACTCTCATTTTTCCACGTGTATGCTTCTTTCTTAATGTCTTCTCTTTATTTGATACAGGAAAGACCTTAAGCTACTGGTGTTTCAGCCCTGGATACAGCATGCACGAGCTTGTTCGGCAGGGAGTCAGGACGATTATCCTGACCAGTGGGACTCTCTCCCCACTCTCATCCTTTACAATGGAAATGCAGATGTAAGTACCTAGACATGTGACCAGTACTGTCTCTCGTGATTTTAGGTTTAATCTCGAGATTTTTGAGTCTTCTGGATTGGTAGCCAGTAGGGAATCACGGAATGAGTATGACTGGGATCTGACTTTTGTGTTTCTTTAGCCCTTTTCCTGTTTGCTTGGAGAACCCTCATGTTATTGAGAAACACCAGCTCTGGGTTGGGATTATTCCAAAGGGACCTGATGGAGCTGTGCTTACTTCTACCTATGAAAGAAGGTAATGGACTCCCATGTGGAATTCTGCTTTTGAAGTCTTGGGTTCTGACACTTTAGGCTCTGCTTACAGGAGAGTGGTAGTGAAATAAGTGGTCTTTGTAGTTCTTTTCTTGGGTGAACACTGTACTGAGTAACACCTTTTAACTGCTGTTGAAAATTTGGAACTGGAGGGCTAGAAGGGATTAAATGTCAGGGCACTGAGTGCACTAATCATCCTTAAAGGCCCTAACCAGCCTTACCTGGGACCTCCACCCCCAACCATCACCCAGGAGCTACACGTAAGGTCTGGCATAGGCCTTCAGTCACTGCCCAAGCTGTAGGACTGTCTGTCTCCAGCTTCATCGTAACCACACCTGGCCCTGACCCACTGGTTGACTTCCCAGTTTGACTTTACACCTGCCTGTCACTATGGCCCTGTCTCGCCATTCCTGGACTCTGAGACTCCTTACTGTCACCGGTCCGGCTCTGCATTTACTGACTTGCATTTCTGGCTTGACCTTGGTCCTTCCCTTCACCATGACTTTTCCTGATGATCTGAACTTGTGGTTGACCCTGGCTATTGTATTGTCTTTTCTGCTTGCCTTACTCTGTTTGAGTGGATCTGGGCTGAGCCCCCACCCTGCTTCCCTGCAGAGTGTGTCCATGTACCACCTCCCTGACATGGAGCCCCATCTTGAACTTCTTTGCTGAAAGCTTAATTGTTTTGAAACATGACTGGCTTTTGCAACAACTACTTTAGATATAAAGATTGGCACCGTGGCCAAGCTCTCTCATACTTTTGCAGAGTTTTTTTTAAGGAAAATACATCCAAATATTTGTCAAGCTTTTCTTGCTCTTCTCTGGTCTTTCATCATTTTGTCTGTGTCTTTCTGGTTTTCAGAGTAGACAGTGCTTCTGCTGCCAGCATGGAGGGGCCCAAACTTGGTTTTATTGTATATATTGACTTCAGTTGTGCAATATAATCATGGAATGGTTAGACACTGAAGGGGCCTTAAAGATCATCGAGTTCCAACTCCTGCCATGGGCAGAGACACCTCCCACCAGAGCAGCTTGCTCAAAGCCCCATCCAGCCTGGGTGATAGTCTTATTGGCATCTCTGCTTATCATTTAAGAAGGCAGCTTCATAGAATCATAGAATCATTTAGGTTGGAAGAGACCCTTGGGATCATCAAGTCCAACCATCCATTCATGCCTGGGTGCACGTGGCAGAGGGTTCTGTGCCTGCCAGTTCTCTGCAGTTACTAGAGTGGCATCACACTGCTGCTAGTCCTGTCTTCAGGGATGTCATCCACCTGTAGTGTTTCGCAGTGAGGATCAGTTCTGTGGGTATGATACCAGTGTCCTTCTATGGAACTTTCTCCCTGGACTATGCACATCTTTGTGTTGGCCCATTCTTAAATCTATTTCAATTTTGACCTTAGGGACAAACCCCTCGCAGAGCATTCTGTAACTTAGGCTGCTGCAGGCCAGACTTAATCTTTTTCAGCACTACAGAAAAATATAAATATAGATCTTGAAGAGCCCTCTCTGAAAAAGAGGGAAGAGTGACAAACATTCCACAGAACTGGAAAGGGACTCAGCAATTGTGATTGATTTTTACAGAGAAGTCTGGAAAACCCTTAGACTGTATTTTTCAGAAGCTCAGTGTGCCATTTCAGCGTGTTTTGTTGAAGGTACTGACTTTCGAAGGAGGAAGCCTGGGGATTCCACCCCTGAAGGCCTAGAACACCTCTTCTTTTTCTCCTGTTTTTTGAAAGGAAGGGAATTCACAGCGTTTGCTGTGCTTAGACAACATCTGTGTGCTGATCCAGGTATTTGTGGGTCCTCTGTAAATAAATGTTCCTTTTTTGCCAGTGCTTAGTTTCCTGGGAAAACAGTACACAGAATTACAGGGCACTAAAAAGAAAGAAATATAAAAGCCTGAGGGAACAGGTGACTTTTCTGTCAGAGCTGGAAGAAACGGATAAATCCTGCTCATTGTCAAGTAATACTTTTTCAGGCAAAGCGATTTCCTGGGCTTATACTGTGAGTAAATAATAACTATAGTAACCAAATTCACCTTTTTGCCCCGCATTCTCACCACACCTAACTCATCAATAGTTATTTTAAATAGTTGTAGCATTTGTCAAGCTTGGCACCAGCTGCAGGCTTTTTTTTGGCAGAACCTTCACCCATAAATTGTTAGTATTAATCATAAAGCTTGTATGGCTGCCTGTTTCCACTTGTTACATTCTGATAATCTTGAAGGTTAGATCTTCTTTGGTGCTAATATTAAGAATATTTATTAGTAATAGTGACGTGTACTCAAGGTATTACTGGTTTTGTGTCCTTGCTGGGCGTTCTTGCCACAGGAAGGAGAGCAGTTGGGAGTATGAATCAGTATGTATGAAAAACAAAGAAAAGGAAATAGAATGATGTTACTCAATTTTTCTTTGTAGGTTTTCAGAGGATTATTTATCTTCCCTAGGGAAAACAATTGGTAAGTGACATGTGTGGATTTCAGAAATGGGTTGTTGCACAGAGGGTTTTAGAAATCTCCAAGAAGGAGAAACACTGAAGAAGACATAATAAGGTAGAGAAAGGTGAAGGATTGCATTGTGCATCTAAATGCTGCCTGGTTTGGTATGCTGCTGTTTGCTCAGGCAGCTGGGTACTGCAAATTGCATGCAAAAATGAGTTTGAGTCCTTGGTTTAATATTTCCACGTTAGGAATTCATTTTTATTGTCATGTGTTTGTGTTTGGGTCAAAAATGTGGTTCCTAGACGCAGTCAAAGTGGGGAGGGCTAGAACAGAATCAAAGCACAGTGATGACGCAGCCAAGCGGCACTTGCAGAGCGGTGACGGGTCACAAGAACTCGGTGCAATTTCTTGTGATAGTTTTAAAGGCACTGTATCAAGTATGCCTTAACTCAGCATTTATTGCTTTGGTGATGAGTTACAAATATAACAGAAGTACAAAACTTGAACACGTGAGGACAGAATGAAAGACCATTTGTGTAGCTTGACTGAGGTAAGGTTGAAAGGAATCTGTTAAACCTAGAAGAGAGTTCTCTGAGGTGTTCAGCTTGGCCTGAAAGGTGGAATTAAAGAAATGTTTTCACAAAATATCAGATTAATGTTTTCTCAGTAAAGTGTATAAACTATTTGACTAGAAAACTCTCAGAAGCAAACTTGTGCTACCTAATTCATTGCTTTGACCACTGTAGTCTGAATGGTCAAAGAGTGGAGAAAAATATGTAAAAATAGATGCTGTTGTATTGGACAATATGGCAGATGATGTTGTTTCTCTTCCATCTGTAGTGTTTGGTGTAGCCCATAACCTCTTTTATGCTGCTAACACTGCACTTTAGAAAGCTAGTTAGGCATCTGAATTAAAGCTTACACCTTGATGGCAGAAATATTGAAATTATTTAAAAAAATGGAACAACTTCTAATACAAACACGTTCATTGGAAGAAAACAGAAGAGCTTTTGGAAGGAGCCCATGGTGTTAGTTGATGTTTCCTCTGCAGCTGGTGTGGGGCAGCCCAGGATGCAGACACCCTCTGCTGTACACTGGCTGATCTCCTTGCAGGTAACCTCGTGCGAGTGGTACCACACGGACTGTTGGTGTTCTTCCCGTCGTATCCCGTCATGGATAAGAGCCTGGAATACTGGAGGGTATGTTCACTGCTCTCTTGTGATGAGGCACTTTGGTTGTACACGTCAGACAGTTTGTACTTAGGATATCTAACCACACTCATTGTAAAAGTCTTTGTTAATAAATCTGGAAAGCAGAAACCCAGGTCAGGCTTTGATTTTGATCAGAAGATCCTGAATGCAGTGCAGTAGGAACCAAAGCCCAAAGAATCTTAACACATTATCTCATCTGACCTGATTTCAGAGTTCATTTAACTTCACCAGACTTCTCTTTAGTAAACTTCCAAATTATAGTTGGCCTAAGTATTTCAACTCTTAGGGAAAGAAATTCCCAATATGAGCATTTCTCTTTTATTTTTTAATTTTTAACTCTTGCAATTGTAACTTTTGCAGCTGCTCTGCTCAAGTGGCTTGAGTGTCCCCAGGGAGACTTGGTAGAACAGTTTTGTTTTAAATGCTTCTCCTCCTATGAAGCTGGGAGAGAGGTGTCATCCTGGGGGGTGGGGCTCTGGGAGGTGGGTGTTGAGGAGTTGCAAATTGGAGGCAAAAAAAACGGTTTTCCCATCTGTGTAATGTCTGAGTTGCAACAACTGGAACAGTTGTGGGAGGAACAGGCTGTGCTGGGGGAGCCTGTGGTGACCACTCCTGAGCATTTCCTTTCTTGGAGGCAATTCTGGTGTGTGCTTACTTTCATGTGGCCATTTCTGATACATTCAATATCTGTTTAACAGGAGCATGATTTTGCTAAAAGAATAGAAGATGTGAAGCCAATGTTTGTGGAACCCAGGAACAAGGGAAGCTTTGCAGAGGTTGGTTATTTGCATTACATACCTGTAACATTTTCAGAAACTGTTTTTAGGTTTAAATACTTTAAGATGTGTTTGGGTGTGAAACACCCAAACTTTATCCTAGGATAAAATTAAAACTCTGTGAGAGCTTCTTTGAATTACACTTCTTCTGTGCATCCTTCCTCTTCTCTTTTGGCCAGTTGTGCAGGGTGTGTATTCATTTGAAATCCAGTGGCAACAGCAGCTAACATCTGTATGTACTGAGTAATTGAGAGGGTAGAAATCTGTCACTTCAGTAATCAGCCCCTTTTAATGTTCTGTGGGATGTTTCCTCCCAGCATGTCATGCTGTGGGTGTTAAGGAATTGTGCAGCAGCACTTTGTTTATTTATAGCCACTCTGTGGCTCTTTATAGCCACGCTTGTAGACTAAATAATAACCCAGAATTGCTTTACTGGTTTGCCTGTTTTCCCCAAGGATCTGCTGAACCACAGGACAGACCATGTTTTACCTTCTTATCAGACATATCTGATGTTGATCTTTTATGCTTACCCAGATGTATTCTAGATTTCACAGTAATGGAAGGATTTTGTTGAGCAAACGGCTTCTGACGTTTACAATTAGTAAAAGTAAAGAAAATAAGCCAAATTAATCACACTTTAGATCTCACTAGCTAAATTTGACTTGTATACTATTATTTTCTATTTATGCATATGCAGAGGATTATACCATTCTTAGTCTGTCTTAACCTGGTTTATCTTTTAGGTCATGGACGCCTACTATGATAAAGTTGCCTGTCCAAAGTCCAATGGAGCTGCTTTCTTGGCTGTGTGTCGGGGGAAGGTAATGTACCCGAGAACTTGTTTCATCTGAGACCACACTGTCTGGTTGTATCTTTGGTCAGAGGCTGGCCAAGCTGGGGAAGAGGGCTTTCAACTGGAGTTGCCAAAGGAGGGGAACCTTAATCCATCCCACTCATCCCAATGCCAGCAGTAGGTGCCCAGAGCCTGGAGAAGGGTGGCAAGGTCAGCAGGAGAGCACCTGAAGTGCTGCACAAAAGAATTCCAGCCACTCTGGCCAGGAATTAATCTTAAATGCCTCTATATAAATACATGTAGCGTGGGGATTAAGCAGGAGGAGCCAGAGATGTGCACCTGCCTGCAGGGCTATGGTCTTACTGACGTCACGGAGATGTGGTGGGATGGCTCCTGTGGCTGGAGTGTTGGAATGGAAGGATATGGGCTCTGGAAAGAACAGGCAGGGGAGACAAGGTGGGGGTGTCACCCTTGTGTGAGCAACCAGCTGGAGTAGCTGGAGCTGAGAGGAGCAGGGTCTATGGAGAGATGGTGCTTTGCAGTAGCACACAGTTGAAGGATAGATTACTGTAGTCACAGGGTTAATAAATGACTGCAAAACTGGAAATGTTTGAGAAGGTAAACCATAAGAGCCATGTTGTCAAAAGCTGTAGAACTATCTCTGTTCTCAGCCAACACTTCAAGATTCTCTCCCAGGTTGTTGCTCAGCTTTTATACCGGCGGTGGATTCTAGCAAGCTTTTTGTGTTCTCTGTTCCCTGAAAGAAAAATAAAGCCCTGGCCTTTTTATAAGGAGGAGATTCTGTTTTGTTTGTTCTAACTGTATTGTTGTTCTTCTGACAAGAGATCCTGGTTTGGTTGGTTTAGTTCTTTTACTAACTCTATCTAGGCCCAGAGCGTTTGGTTTTTTTACTAGTTTTTTATCTAAGGTTGGTCTTCTCATACTCTTATTGCCCTGAGGGATTTTCTTTGTGCCCAAGAGAAAACGTCCATGAATACAAGTTCTGTGATTGCAAGCTCCAGATGGGCTCTAGTGCCTGCTCTGCCTGCTCTTCTTGGTGGCAGTGCTGCCTTAAGCTGAGTAGAGTTGGTTGTTCCACCCACCCATCCATCCCTGACGTTCTATTCCATCACAGCTGGTTGTGTGGCAGGGTAAATGAGATTGGAGGATGCATTCGGCTGAAAAATAAGCCAACTTGGTTGTTTTTGGGTTTGGTTTTGTTTTGGTTTTTTTTTTTTTTATATTTCCCTCAAATTAGTTTTCAGTGTGTTCAACCCTGATTTTGTTCATTTCACCAAGTGAAATAACAGCTGTGCTGAGCCCAGCTGGTGGGTGGGACACGGATTCTGAGTGGGTTTCTAGCTTTACGTTATTGCTTTGAAATGATTCTGCCCAGGCTGGACATGAGGAAAGAATTCTTCCCAGCAAGAGTGTGGTCAGAGCCTGGAATGGGCTGCCCAGGGAGGGGGTGGAGTCCCCATCCCTGACTGTGTTTCAGAGTCGATTGGATGTGGTGTTGGGGGATCTAGTGTAGGGGAGAACTTGTAGAGTAGGGCTGATGGTTGGACTTGATGATCCCAAGGGTCTCTTCCAACCTGAGTGATTCTATGAGTCTTTTAATATCAGAGAAGGTTTGTTATGTTGTTACCACGTCCTGTTCACAATTCCAGGTATGGATTGGTTTTTTTTCAGATGTACTGACTGACATTTAAGACATCTGAATGCAGCCGTTCTGCTTATCCAGGAATAAGACACATGCATCAATAGTGTAGGCCGAGGTTATGCTTTGTCCAGGGCCTCCTAGAAGAAAAAAGCTAAGTATAAAGTCCTGGTAATAAAAGCAAAAAACCACAGTTGAGACTATTCATAACGTATTCATGAATACACTTTGCTAGGAATTGAATTTAATAGAAGAAAAAAGGCCAATAACTGCTGAATTGATCTGAAATGTCACTTCAAATCCTGTTGATAAATGGACAACGCTGTCTCTTCAGGCCAGTGAAGGCTTGGACTTTGCAGACATAAATGGGCGAGGAGTCATCATTACTGGCCTTCCGTTTCCTCCTCGTATGGAGCCCAGAGTGGTTTTGAAGATGCAGTTCCTGGATGAAATGAGAAGAAGTGGAGCGGGTGCACAGGTAAAACTGAGCAACTTCTCACCTGCAGCTGCTTTTTGCAGGTTTGGGCCATTGTTTCTCCCTCTTGTCTCAGTGGGGTTTGGCTCCTGTTATCCTCCTGGCCTTGTGGGACCTTGACTATCAAAAAGTCAAACGCTTGTGGGAGTTTGTCACAAATAGTTGACTTTTTTTATTTTTAAATGTTAAGGATTCCAAATTCTGTTTCCATTGATGTGATCTCAATCAAATGTAGGCTCCAAAAGCGGTATAACGAAAGTTTCAGTCAAAAATCTTTGCATGCATGTTATCCTTGTGTCTTTCTGAGGAAATGATTTCATCCAGAGAGGGGGTGGGCAGGAGGAGCTGCCTGTGCTGCCTTGGGGATTTTTGTTGTGGTGGTTTGGGTCTGTGCCGCGTGTGTCTGATTTTGGGGGTTTTTAGTGGTTTAGTTTGGGCTTGGGTTTTGGGGGTCTTTTATTCCCTCAGGCATGAGAACAAATGGCATTATGAATTTAGTTTCCCATGGTTTGGTTTACAGGATAGTTACTAGGTCTTAAATAACACGGTGGGTCTGTTGTTCTACCGGGGCTGTCAGTGCATTGGGTACTAAAAGCCCCTCAAGTTGGGTCTTGCTGCTTGAATTTTCTGTGCACTCTAAGTCAGGTGAGATATTCAAATCACCCTGTATTTTGCTTTTCCACGGCTTTTAGAGATTTGTCAGTAGATCTTGTTGGATGCACTTTGTTTCTTTATAAAGAATTAATGACTGTACAGCACAGAGAATAAATTTTACCGGGTAACTAATGTTAATTCCTCTTCCCACCTCCTTGTAGTATTTGTCTGGGCGTGAGTGGTACAGTCAGCAAGCTTCCCGGGCTGTGAATCAGGCTATTGGCAGGGTCATCAGGCATCGCCAGGACTATGGTGCCATCTTCCTCTGTGACCACAGGTGAAACCTTGGCTCTTGACAAGCTCATGTCAATATCAACATGGGTATTGGCTTTTTTTTTCTATATGAAAGGGCTGACATTACTGGTTGGAGAAGACTACAGTTCAGAAGTAATTCAGTTATTTTATCTAAGAGGTTGTAAGAATAACGTGCTGCTTTAAAAAGTAACTAGATGGGTATCTTCTGCTCCCAAAATGTACTGGGTTTGGGTATCTTCTGCTCCCAAAATGTACTGGGTTTGGGTATCTTCTGCTCCCAAAATGTACTGGGTTTGGGTATCTTCTGCTCCCAAAATGTACTGGTTTGGAGCTGCAGGAAGAGATTAGTGGTATTAATGCAAAGTAAGCCAATTTGTTGAATTCCTGTTTGTAATGCTACTGGAAATTACAGGATAATAACTTAGGGTTCTGCATTTTCTCCATCTCTCGTTTGAGAAGGCAGTCACCAGCACTGCAGGCTTTTGAGAGAAGGACAGAAATGAGTAAAGATGATATTGCTGAAACAATATAATCTATACTAATATATTTAAAATCAATCAATATGATATTAGTTAATATAATACGTAGATAATAGACAACAAGTGTTTAATTGATAGTCCTCGATGCTGAGGCTCAACTGGGGACCGGGAGCACATCACAGTTCAGTACTGCTGCTGCTGCTGCTGCACAGTGAAAGATTTTATGGATGAAAAAGAAGAATTGGCTGATTGCACGATACATGGTACCAACAAACCCCTTTTCTCCCGGGCGAAGGCATCACCCCGTTATATTTACTGCTCTGTCCTAACTTTTGTTGTCTCGCCGCTCCTCCTGCATCCTCTTGGACTCTGGTCTAGCTTTTGTTTAGGTCACCTAGGCCAACCTGGCAAATACTTCTCTCCCTTCCGGATCCCACACAGGTTCTCCACTGGGGATGTGAGGGGAAAGCTGCCTTCGTGGGTCCGCCCGTACGTGAACGTTTATGACAACTTTGGGCACGCAGTCAGGAGTGTCTCCCTCTTCTTCCGTGTTGCTCAAGAAACTGTAAGTGTCTTTTTAAAAGAAAAGAATTAACAACTTTTCTTGGTGTTGTTGGGACCTGGGAATGCTAATCCAGGTGAGAGATGTGTCAGAGCCACATCTTGTCATTTCTAAACATCAGGAGCTTTACGGGAAAGGAGATCTGCCTCATCTCCCTCCAGGAGTGAGCTGGGACAGGATGTGCTGTCATGCTGTGCAGCTCAGTGGGTTAGATCACAAAAACAACTTCCCTTTCCAGTCCCTCCTAAATAAACAAAGCTTTTTTTTTTTTTTTTGTTTTCCCCTTTTGGGTGGTATGTTCAAATGTTTGAACTGGTGTCGGCATCCAAAAGCACCCTCTTAGAGAGGGTGTTTGTGTGGGAGAATCAAACTCTTGCATTTAAATCTAAGCCAACTGGAACGAAGAGCTGTTATTACAGTTCACCATTGGGTCATCTTTACTGATTTGGCTTCTCACTAAGCATTAAGAAACTTTCTCTCAGTAATAGTTCCTCAATTTAAAAAGTAATATTATAAGAAAACTGGAGAAAGTCATAGTGAGAGGCGGCCTGGAAGTCGGAATGAGGAATTCCTTGTCCCCAAAATGGATATTAAGGATATTCAGATGTCACATGCAGACTGGGATGACCTCATGGAAGATGATTCAGCCAAATACAAGTTGATCAATCAGTTACAGATGGATGATATGGGATGACCTGGTGATCTTTTCTTAGGATAAACGGGAGTTTCATGATAAATATGAGCCCCAACCCACTGTGCTTTGCCAGAAGGAGTTTTGTTGCAGGGATGGTGTTAGGAAGCAATTGTTTTTCAGCAGGGTCGTGGCCCTTTCTCTTTTACACCGGCCACTTAGTGTAGGAACAGGCTTAGAGCTACATCTGTCTGTAGTACTTCCGAGCCATTTGATCCTGTCATCGAAAGCACATAAATCCAGAATTATTAACAATCTTGCTGATAAGGGCTATCTGGGAAATAGGAGGGTCATTGCTGGGATTGTTGGTTGCACAGGGAGGGGACTGGAAAGGTAACTTTTGCCTACTGTAATGTTTTGTAAATTGCTTGCAGCTGCCCCTGCCCCTGCCACAACGTCCCAATGGCTCTGCTGGGTCCTTAAGCGAAAGCGATACGGGACCATCTACTTCATCTGAACAGACCCTCTGCCTGAAAAAAGCCAAAAGCTTGGATGACCACGTTCCCAGTTTGAAAAGGAAAAGAAAAGGTATGACTGCCTCCTTATGGATATACTTCTTTGTTTCTAAGCAGAACAAAGGAGGAGCGAGGGGCTGGAATGGGAGAGAAAGCAAAGGAGGGTTCCGAGACAGATGGAGAAGTCTGATCAGAAGGGACACAGCTCAGCGTTAGAAAATGGGGGAACCAGTTGCAAGTACAGAGCAAAGAGGCAGATGGGGATCTCCTGACAGGGTGTTCTGCACCACATGAACTTAGTGGAATATAATAGATAGTTTGAAAACTAAGAACTGGAAGCCTGTTTCTGACTATTAGTGACTTGCATTTGCCTTTCCTCTGTCCTGCTGTAGGAGTGATGCTTACACAGTAATCTGAGTGAGAAAACAGAAAGAGGCATTGACCTTGGAAGAAGTCATGTAGTATTTCAAAAAGTATGATTAGCTACTGCCAGAGAACAAAATATTGCTCATGTCAGAAGTTCTTTCAGAACATTCCACTGTAGATTGCTTGCTGTTTTGAAACAGAACAATGAAGTTGTTTTTAAAACTGTCGTTTCAAACCAGTTATGACTGAGCCTGAGGGTGATCTCACATTGCATCTAAGCCAGCATTACTGCAGGTTTTTGGTGAAAGAGACTAGTTAGGCTGCCACTTTTTTCCTCCCTCAATTTCCAACTGTGTGCTTATGCTCCTTCCCTTGAATCCATTTACTGTGCAACTGCAGAGTGGGTCCAGTGAGCTTGCTGGATCGATTCAGCTTTCACCTGTGTGACTGGTAGATCGTTCTCAGAGGATGGGCTGGAATGTATGACTGGAGGTAAAGGGAAGGAGCAACATTGCCCCTTAGAAGAGGTTATCAGTTGTGTTGCATTAGAACCATAAAGTCAGAATAAAATCTTAAAGGAACCTTTAAGATGATCTGGTCCAACCATCAGCCTAACTCTGCTGAAAAGACAATTGCTAACCCATGTCACTGAGCACTCTGTCAACCCATCTTTTAAAAACCTCCAGGGATGGTGCCTCCACCACTTCCCCAAGCAGCCCATTCCACTTCCAATTAGCTGTAACATCAGACTGCACCTGTAATCATAGTTTGGGCTAAAGAGTTTATTGTACTAACTTTTTATTTGATAGCTTAATATGCTTCTGTTCTCAAAATACTGACCTTTCTTAGAACCTGACTCTGTTGAAGTCATTTCACAAAATGGTGGAGTGTTCTGAAAAGACCACCTTTGAGCAGCAGCAACCTGATACTGGTTTAACACTACCTCCAGCATTAAATTCTTGTATTTCAAACTGAATATACCTGGATTCAGAGAGAATATGTATTCTTGTCACCTGAGGATGACCTTGAGAACTGTAGGCCTAAAAAAACCCTTGTTTTGTTAAAAAATAATGAATCCTGTTTCATGCCAGGATTCCTTAAAAATAAAGGGTCAGTTTTGGGGAAATCCATGAAGCTAAAACAGTAAAACACAGACAACTATTGCAGTAAGACTTCTTTTTGGTTTTTTTTCCTTTCCATTTATCCTAAGCTATTTTGAGGTTAAATATGACCACAGCTTAAGGAAAAGTTTGAGAGAAGTTCATCAGGTTGTGGTAACGAGTGCTTGAGCAATGTGGGGAGTGATTAACCAAAGCACTTCTTTTACTACATCATATAGTGCAGTTTTGCAAGATGTGGAAGATTAAACAAACCAACACGTCTTTGTGGATTGCTATGCAAGATTTGGAGGTATTACTAAATCAATGACAGTGCAAGAGTTAATGTGAAATGTTAATTTGTCATCTGTATTATGCCGTGGTGCCAGTAAATGGAGACGGAGCATCCACCCTGTGCATGGAATATGAGCAAGAGCTGGTCTCACCTAGAAGACAGTGCATGGGGCTCTTGGATGCCTTGGAGCGCAATGAGAAGAGCGGTGAAGATGCAGAGGAGGAAAGGGACTTGCCAGGAGAGGAAAAGGTAATGGCCATGGTGTAGCAAAACACTTGCTTGTAAATAAAACATGGAGGCTCTAAGGCAAAATGAGTTTGACATTGATGTAGGAGTACTAGTTCAAACCTGTTTCAAGAAAACTGTACTGTAATCAGCACACTGGTGATCAGTCTGTGTCCTTCTTGCTTTCCTAAAATCCCTGTTTGCGCTTGTTGGTGGGGTGGCTCCATTTCCAGGCTCCTGTCAGCAGGAATTACAGTGTTGGCTCGCAGACCCAGTCTGGCTGAGGCCTCTTGTGTGGACTCCAGGAGTGCCTATTGCAACATGGTGGAGTTTGCTTAGGGCAATTGTGGAGGTGTAAGCAGTACCTGGGGAATATCTGAGGAGTCCTAAGAGAGGGGATGTGAACAAAACGGGGAGGGAATGTACAAACTTGGAGAAATTAACAAGGATAGAGAAGAACTTACATGTGGCTGCTTGAGAATCAGCTCCATCACCCATGGGCCACCACAGCATAGACACCAGAACTTATCCTTTGGAAAGCCTGGCAGGTCTCCAGAGTCCCAGTAACTCAGCAGCAGTATCTTGTGAACACAGCTGTGCTGCTTTTGGCGTGCCTCAGCTTTGCCTTAAATCAGAGAAGTTAGAATCATAGAATCATAGAATCATTTAGGCTGGAAGAGACCCTTGGGATCATCAAGTCCAACCATCAGCCCTACTCTACAAGTTCTCCCCTAAGTTGATAGTCCTAATGGCCTGGCAGTGAGTCAGCTCGTGTCCACTTTCTGTGTTGGGCATCACTCCTCATCTCTGGCCTGCAGGGAGCCGTGGGGTTATCCTGTGCTGCACCTAGACTGATGCTTCTCTGGCACCAGAGGTCTGGGCAGTGTTGTCTGGAGCTTCTGTTCCAAGTTTAGTGTTGAGCTGATTTTCACGAGCAGTGGATTTGGACTGGAGATGGGGTTGGTGTGCTTTCATATCTTTCTTCACCCATCCATCATAGCATCAGTGTTACCATTGTTTCTTTTATCAAGGTTGTGCTGTTCCCCAAATAAAGGAAATTGAGCTGCAGTTATTCTGAAACCATTTGCTTGGGGTGAAAAAGAGGAAAGGAAGCCTTTGTCATCTCTAAAAAACTCCCAAAATACAACAACCAGTCTCTCAATCCAGTTAAAAAATGATTTGACAGTTCCTCTTAATCAATTTTCCTTGTGAGATAGGCCTCATGGGAACTTGTCTCTCAGAAGACTTATTTCTTCTGAATCACACTGTTCAAGGTGGTGCCTTCACGTTGTTCAGGNCCAGGGAGGTGGTGGAGTCCCCATCCCTGACTGTGTTTCAGAGTAGATTAGATGTGGTGTTGAGGGATCTGGTGTAGGGGAGAACTTGTAGAGTAGGGCTGATGGTTGGACTTGGTGATCCCAAGGGTCTCTTCCAACCTAAATGATTCTATGATTCTATGAGATGATTTTGATCATTTTTCTGACTCATTGCGTGTATCATAAGCGTTTGACTTGCTGCTGGGATTCCAATTCTTCATTCTCTTATAGCCTGCTTAAATAAAATATATTTAAATGTGCACTTAAATCAGGATGGGGCTTGTCTGGAATTCGGTGTCCCTGCAGTGTTGTGAGTGCAATGAAGACTGTATTTCTGAGTATCAGCAACCAAGTCTACAAACTGACAAACCTGTGGTTGTTGGCTTAGGGTTTTGCTTATTTTTAGTGTTGTAGGTTTATCTGTAATCAGTTTGATTTGACTCTGAGGCTTTGTGATCAGGATAGACCTATTTGGAAGTCCCAGTGCAGTATGGGGAACTGTTATGCTTCGCTGGTTCCTCTCACAAAGGCTATTCCATAAATGCACTGACAGTCACATAATTGCTATGAAATTCTCCTATTGGGCAAGAGCAAGGAAATAAATCACATACCTGCTTTCTCAACAGGTATGTAGAAATCAACCAGTAACATGGGGCTATCCCAGTTTCTTCTCTTACTTGAGTGACTGGTTTTAATGTGGTTGATACTGGCTTGATCCAATATTGGAGACTCTGCTATTAAGAAATTCCACTCCTTATGCCCACTTACTTCCCTTTTGGAGCTTTGTGTATACCAGTATGCCCAGTCACTGCCGTGCAAGCGCAATTCTTTGTTACTGGAAATGGGAGATGCAAAAGAGCTTGTCAAGTCACAAGTGGTTTTGCTGCTGTCTCATCCTCTCTGCTGCTTTCTCCAAGGCTGCACAGGCCTCTTCCTTCCTCAGTACCCCCAGAAAAGCCTCTTGTAGGTTTTCTTCAGAAGAGAAGTACTTCCAGGCAGGAAAAGGAAGGGGCACGTGAGGCATCGGTTACACACGGGCATGTGTACGCTCTTGGGACTGCTCTGAAACAATTAGCTGTAAGTCCAGGTTTGCTTAACTGGGAATCTGCACCCTCTGCACCCAGCCATGTCTTTAAGGTCCTCTGTTTTGGTCTCTCTTTCTGAATTATCCAGTAAGTGATTACTTTCTAGAAACACGTACGTGTCCCAGGCTCTGTTGCAATACTTCAGGTGGACTGGTTTCACCGTCTCCAGTGGCGTCACAAACTGGGGTAACAAGCTTTATTCCTGGAGATTTGCTAAATTAAATGGACAGCAACTCTGAAAAAGCATTTTTATGGACCTTTCTTCTTTTCTTTTAATCTTCACAGGCACAACGTTTGTCAACGCTTTCTCTTCAGTATGAGAAGAGGTTAACAGATGAACAGAAAGGAGGAAGGAAGAAAATAAAGCTAGTCAGCAATACAGTATGTGTTTTTGCATCGCTACAGGCTTGGGGCAGTGTGGCTGGAGCTGCCTGGCAGAAAGGGACCTGGGGGTGCTGGTCGACAGGAGGCTGAACATGAGCCAGCAGTGTGCCCAGGTGGCCAAGAAGGCCAATGGCATCCTGGCTTGCATAAAGAATAGTGTGACCAGCAGAAGTAGGGAGGTGATTGTCCCCCTGTGCTCAGCACTGGTGAGGCCACACCTTGAGTCTTGTGTCCAGTTCTGGGCACCTCAGCACAAGAGAGATATCGAGGTGCTGGAGCAAGTACAGAGGAGGGCAACAAAGCTGGTGAGAGGCCTGGAAAACAAGGCTTATGAGGATCGATTGAGGGAGCTGGGGTTGTTTAGTCTGAGGAAGAGGAGGCTGAGGGGAGACCTCATCACTCTCTACAACTGCTTGAAAGGGCACTGTAGAGAGGTTGGTGCTGGTCTCTTCTCACGGGCAATGAGCGACAGGACAAGAGGGAATGGCTGCAAGCTGCAGCAGGGTAGGGTTAGGCTGGACATTAGGGAAAAATTTTTCACGGAGAGAGTGGTCAGTCAGTGGAATCAGCTGCCCAGGGAGGTGGTGGAGTCACCCTCCCTGACTGTGTTTAAAAGCAGATTAGATGTGGTGTTGAGGGATCTGGTGTAGGGGAGAACTTGTAGAGTAGGGCTGATGGTTGGACTTGATGATCCCAGGGGTCTCTTCCAACCTAAATGATTCTATGATTCTATGATTCTATGATTCATGTGTCTGTGCCATCCCTTTGATCTGTGGACTACTTTAATTTGAATTGCAAATTCCCAGGCAGACAGATAATTGATGCCAGAACAGTGATGGCTTTTTCTTCAAATTGCAAGTATTCATTGATGCACACCTGAAATCTATTTCTGTCACACCCTTTCTCAAATCTAGCCATCACAGACCCAGTCAAGGACTGGGTAGGGCTAGCAGGTGAAAAGAATTGCTTCCTGGCATCGATTACCTTGTGAACATCTTCTCCCATTGACCAAGTGCAGTGGGTGGTTCCATTCTTTTTGAGTAGAATGGTTTGGCTGGAAGAGACCTGCAACAACCATCTAGTTCAACTTTGGTAGAGCCCCAGCTGGAATGATGGACAGTTGGGTTTGGGAGAGCGATCACACCTGCCGTGTGTTACCGTGTGTTACTGTTTTGTGCTGTCTCCAAATTCAGTAGTTCCAGTCATGCTAAACTCATGAGACTCCCCTGGCTGACTCTGTGTGCCAGTGGTTGTCCAAGGCACTGTCCTGACAGGGTACTGTCTGTCTGTCAGATTCTTTGTCACCTCCAAACGAAACCAATAAAAAGTAGGTGCAGATCCTGAAGGAGATAATATCCAAGGTGTGAAGATGAGAGCAGGTTCATTGCAGAAGGTTATGTTTGCAGTTTGTTGATACCTGATGTCAGAGTGAGTCAGCCTTGCCCTCAAGGTTTGAAGTAAATGTCGTTTCTCTTATTAAGCCTTCTCCTAAGAATAGAATTGTGCAATGGGACTTGGCTGCCTTCTCTAGGAATATTCCTCTGAAGGAGTCGGTTCTGTCAGCAGAGGAGGTGAATAGCATCACTCTTCTGGGAGGGAATGAATGTTCATAGATGTCAGAGACTAGTGTTTCAGAAACGGATGTGTGAAAATCATCTGGGGAAATTAACAATATTCCTTGAGACTGCCCCAGTGACACTGGTTTTTGTCATGAACACATGACAAGGGTCCAACAGCTTCTGTGTTCAAAGCATGTAAGCACATTGTAAGGCAGAGTCACTTTCATGTCCTAAATCCATATCAAGTCTCTGCTGCTTGTGACTGTAGAACCTTTCCCAGGAGGAAGTAATCTAGCTTGCTCCTGTATACAGTGTCTTCAGGAAATGGTTCACAGGAAGCTATCAGAGATTTATGTTTTTCAGTTAATGGGACGTTTTCTGGAGGTAGGCCAGCTGGGTCTGTGTTTATTCTGTGGCACTGAAGCGCTTTTTGGGGTTGGTTTTATTAGATGTTTTTGTTTGTTGAAATAACCCGTGGATATGGGGGTGACTACCATCATTGCAAAGGGCAGTAACTCGTTAGTTGAAAGCATTCACTGTTCTCTGTGCTGGCAGAATTATAAATAGGTAGCTTCCATCGGAGTTTGCATGAGAGTAATTCCTGAAGCCTTGCTATTTACTGCAAAACTTCCTGCCTTCACAGCAAACTGATACAAAAGCTGCCCTGACAGAGCCCAAGAAGGCCCGAGCTACGCTGTACATCGCAACGGTGAAGGAGACCCTGAGCCAACAAAACTATGATCTCTTCTCCAAGGCTCTTCAGCATTACAAGAAGACAGATGACTTCCCTGCTATGTTATCCCAGATGAGCTCCCTCTTCACAGAGGATGAAAGAAAGCATATCCTGTTACGAGGTATGACAACCTCCCCTGCTATATTTATATGCCCTGACCTGTGTCTTTGAGCTTAAACTTGGGGATTTTAGAGGTGGTTTAGATTTGAAGTACAGGTCAATCAGGATGATAATCATTAACATTCATCACTGTTATCCCAAGATTACACAGAAAATCTTCTCAATCTAATTACCACAGGTTAGTTTGCGTCTTGACAGGCCTGGGGAAAAAAAAATCATGTCTTATTTAAAACTTTGCCTAAAAGTTTAGTTTCTTCCCTGTGATTTGGGCAGTGAGGTCACAAATGTGGTTGTGTGAGTTGGATAGATGAACTCGTAACTTAAAGCAGTAAATAAGTAGACAGAATAGCTAAAGAAATTTTCCATTTAAATAATGGTGGGTATGAAGCAAGTGATCTGGGCAAGCGTGGATAGTTTACTGGTTTATCTGGTGTTTTCTTGGCTTTTAGCAATTGCCTTGACAGGAACTGGACTCTCCTCAATGTGTCTTCTTGTTAACAGAGTGTTTTCTCTGTGAATTTTCATATTTCTCTCACCTTGTAGCAGATGGGCAGATTTTTTCTTTGGCCTTTTTCATCTACTGAAATAAAACCCCAGAGTTAATGCATCTTGTAAATTGCTTAAAGGTTAATTTTAAGGTTAAGGAATGCAAAGCTCGGTCTGAGCACTTAGTACTAACAGTAGCCACAGTCTGTTTCCCAATTTGCTGATCTTATTATATAAAGAAGAAAATGTTTGATTGGCAAATCAAGGTCTACGTGTAGTTTTCGGGAGTGACAGGCACCTGAAACCTAAAGTTCATTTGACGTTCAGGCTTTTGGTCGGGCAAGTGTTTTATGGTAAGAGGAGGTCTAAGATTAGCACTGCGTCAGTTATGCAAAGTACCAGCCAGACAAATACTTTGACCAGTTTATGAGGTCATTTATGACCTTTTGCTTCAAATAGCTGTTTCACCAAGAGGTGAGCAGCTTCAGAATTGCAGTGAAAAGATTACAGTTACTACCTACTGGTAATGAAGTCGTTGGAAGTTTGCATGAGCTAACAGTTGTGTTACTTATTATGTGCTTATTGTATAAATATTAGATAACAACATTCAGCTTTCCAGTTATAGTAGCCGCACTCTTGTATTTTCATGTTACCTGACCCAGAAGTCCTGTTATTGTAGGTTTCTGTGGCTTTTATTGCATTTATTACCTGTTGTGGACTGATTTATCTTTTTTCTTTCACCCACCTACTTTGCTCTCTCCAATGAAAGAATTTTACCAGTTTGTTCGCCCTCAACATAAGAAGCAGTTTGATGAAGCCTGTTGCAATCTGACTGGAGTGGGCTGTGGCTACAAACCTGAGCACAGCCTCCTGCGGGAAGAGAGAGAGATACTGGCCAAGAAACTAGGTGAGGAGCTTGTTTGAGTGCTCTTGGGTTTGAAGGACGTTGTCCAGTCGTAGAGCAAAATGTGTCTAATATATAGAAACATAAGGATGGAAAGCAATTTAGTTCCATTGATACTGAACTTCTGCTCTGCATGATCTGATCCTCTTGCCTGCCTGCCCGTAAGCACAAGCAGATGCCTGAGCAGTTACTGCATAGTCAATGGAGCCATTCCCTTTCAAAAAGGGGATTTTACAGATCTATTTAAAAATTTATTGTGCTCTGGGGATCTAAAAACTTTGTGTTTATTCCTCTGCCTTCTCTGCTGCCAATGGAACAGTGTACAGAGGTGTGCTGGTTTGAGTAATCATGACCTCACATTGCTTGTCAAATCACAGAATCACAGAATCCCAGGGATTGGAAGGGACCTTGAAAGCTCATCCAGTCCAACCCCCTGCTGGAGCAGGAACACCTAGAGCAGGTCACACAGGAATGTGTCCAGGCAGGTTTGGAATGTCTCCAGAGAAGGAGACTCCACAACCTCCCTGGGCAGCCCCTGCCAGTGTTCAGTCACCCTCACTGTGAAGAAGTGTTTCCTCATATTTAAGTGGAACCTCCTCTGTTCCAGCTTGCACCCATTGCCCCTTTGAAACTCTGCAACAATTACAGTCCTAGAAAGAGCAGGGTGTTAGCTCATCCCCTCTTATCAGAGAAATATATCCACATCTTCAGGTGTTTTCTATTCTATGTTCATTCTTCCCTAAGCTCACTATTAATCTTCTGGTTTGATTTAACAGAAGAAAAACAGAGTCAGCCGAAAACATCATTCTCAAAGGACTCGTCTGCTCAGCTAAACCCTGGGCTCCACTTGAACCAGGGAGGATTCCACTTGACAACAGGACTGAGAAGTGCAGGTACCCTTCATGTTAAATACAAACACTGTCCCAGGGTTAACACGTGTCACGTTTTATTTTGTCACTGTAAATTTCTTCCAGTGGGAACCAGTGTTTTTTGGGATGCCTGGCACAGTGGCTCACTAGCAGTAGGTAGGAGTGATGGTGATTTTCAGCAAGGGTTGTACAAAAGGGAACAGAAAAGCCAATGAATTCAATCAAGGTGGGTGTGAAAGAAACCAACTGAAGCAAGAAATTTGCATTAGGGGCTGACCTGGCCGGTGTCAGTGAGGGAAAGGGCGAGTTGAGCACATGTTGCTGGGCTTCTGCTAGTCCAGGGCTCACGAGAGAGAGCCACATGGGAATGTTATTTAAGATGGGTCAGTATGAATCCAGGTAAGAGGAAGAAAACAGTTCCTGTTTTGTTCTTGCTAATGCTCACCCTCCTGATGTGGACAGTCTGGTGCTTTCTGCAGAAACAGGAGTGCATGTGTTCTCATGATTGCTTGTCATCTGGGTGCATCCCTCTAATCTCATACTGCCCAGTATTTATCTTTGAAGTCAAAGGCTCAGTTATGATTTGATTACAGACCTTCCTGAGAACAGCTGGGACTTTTCTGGATTTCTCACAAGGAAATGAGTAGGACAGTTGGACAGCTTTGAAGTCTTTCTTTAAAGAATAGTCAAAGGCTAATCCGTTTTTTCTTAAAAATATAAATAAAAAGCCTATGTTTCCTAGAGGGCTTTAAAAGCATTTCATGTGTGGAGCCATGATTTCTCTTTCTGCTGTGTTTGGTATTTTAAGAACATTTGCACAAACCAGAGGATTTGCTAATTCTTGTGTCCCGAGGTCTGTGAGGTTGAGCTTCACAGGAACTTGTTTCCACTAAAAGTAATTGAGAAAACAACAGAAATGGAAGCATTATTTCTGTGGCTCCCTCCCTCAGCAGGGTATGCTCAGAACACTGTGTGACGTTCAGGAGCAGATCCCAGTTCTAAAATTCACGCCCCTGTTTCCCCTTTCAGGAAGTGGAGCTACGCCTGTCTTTTAAAAGTTTGTTGTTTCTTTAGTTTTTTTAAAAAGTTCTTTAGTGAAGAATGAAAACCCAAATGCCAAAAGATGTGGCTGGTTAATTTAAACCGGTTTTTCATAATATACTTCATTCTTACTTGCATTCCTTTAAATACGCAAAACAGAACTCTTCCCTCTAAACCATGTCAGAAGCCGGAGGGTTGTGTTTTGAACCGGAATCCACTTGGAGTTAAGCAGGATGTTCATAGCTGCTTCCTCCTTCCCATGTGTTCCCGCATTGCTCTTGTACTCCCTTGTGTATTATTTGAGGTCAGTCACTCTCTTTGAACATCATACTTTCCTGTTGGAGGGCAGAGTGCTTCTCTCAACAGTTTACTTGCCCCTGTGTCAGGCCAGCGTTGGTGGCGAGGCCGTCTCTTTAAAATGCCTCGACTCCTCCAAAGAGTCAGACCAAACCTGAGTTATTGCTGGACCTCAAGGTGTAGCATCTTCTGTGTCACCTTTTTCCCGTTCCTGGGTGACCATCTGACACACTGCTCCGTTTGAAAAAAATCAAAAAAACCTCCAGAAGGTGCTACAAGCAATCCCTGGAATTAATTTACTGAGTTACTGTTTCTAGAAGGAGGTCTTGACTCTGGCCAAGGCAGTGCTGGAGGGAGGTGTGTGACTGTGCCGGGCGATGCTGCTTTCACCACTTTGAAGCACTCCAGGAACCCCCTTCTGAATGAAAAAGGAAGTGACTTGTTGGTCTCTGTTGCTCCCCAAGCCCTGCTCACTGTGTTCTCTGTCTCTTAGGGCAGGATGACAGCGGGGCTCCAGTGAAGGACACTGAAAAGGCTTCGAGCTCTAGGAGAGATCACCACCAGGTCCTCAGGGCCACGTACCTCAGCGACGTGAAACGGGCTTTGAACAAAAGCACTTACAGCCGTTTCTATGAAGCGTTATTAGCTTACAAGAAGACAGATGACTACGATGCTATGATATCAGTGATAGCAGCCCTCACCACTGAGAGGCCAGAAGACTTTCATCTCCTACAGAGTAAGGGATTTTTTTAAAGTCATGTTTATTTAGTTGAAAAAACGTGGGTGCTGTGATCTCATGGGAGCAGTAACCTCTCACTGGTCATTAGCTTGCAAATTCTCTGCTTTTCAGCTAAACTTGTAGAATCATAGAATCATTTAGGTTGGAAGAGACCCCTGGGATCATCAAGTCCAACCATCAGCCCTACTCTACAAGTTCTCCCCTACACCAGATCCCTCAACACCACATCTAATCTGCTCTTAAACACAGTCAGGGATGGGGACTCCACCACCTCCCTGGGCAGCTGATTCCACTGACTGACCACTCTCTCTGTGAAAAACTTTTTCCTCATGTCCAGCCTAACCCTACCCTGCTGCAGCTTGCAGCCATTCCCTCTTGTCCTGTCCTGCTCTTTGTAGCATGGGTAAAGTTTGCCTTTCCCCTCTTTTAGTTCAGCAAACCAGATAAATGGGGCTGCAGGAACATGTTAAAGGAGTGTCAGTCAGAGAACACAGAAATGCCACGGTTCTAAAGTACCATCTCTATTTCTCAGTTAGAAATTTTCCATTAAAACTATTTGGTAAGACCTCAGTAATTCCAGTCCTAGCCTTGAGTCAAGCTAACTTTAGTCAACTTATTTCATTACTTTTTTATTTCCTCAATTACTACAAGTGATTGCTCTTTAGAAAAGGCAGGGCTGACTAGTGCACTGACTCAGTTTTCTTCTCATGGCCATCGATTGCTCTACTGGAGCTGAGTTCTTACAACACTTCATGGTTTAGGGACAAACAGTTACACTTTTGATTTACTATTCTTCTACAGTACTTTACCTGGGAATAGTTACAGAACTGTGACATAATTGAGTATCCTTATAGTTGATGATAATCCCTGAGAAATTTCAAGCTGATATATATTCTCTCAGAAATGGTTTGTTCTGGATTTTTTTTTTCCCTTTCATGAGTTTAATGTTAAAAGAATTGAGGAAGCTACAAGTTTTCCAAATTTGAAACTGGGCTTTATTGTTAACAAAGAAAAAGGGCAAAGGGGGGGTGAAAAAAAAAGAATGAAAAGGAATATGTGCTGGGCTTGATTTCCTTGCTGGAGACCTCTTTTCTTGTGCTATGCAACACCTCGGTTCCACCTTCTCCCATGTCTCTGGTGTGAAGTCTTCTGCTGGAAACGATGCATACAGTGTATGCTGGGAAGGGCTGACGTGGGTTTTTTTGTTGTCTTTAGGAAATAACAATAAGTAATCCATTGGCCTTGAATAGATGTCACACAACCTCTAAACTTTTAGAAAATCCATGGGTATTTTTTTCTGGAGCATTCCCCAGTCAGATTAGTCCTGGCACAGTGGAGAGTGGGAGGGAAATGAACTGTGTGGCACCGTGACTCATAATCTCCCCCCGAGGGGCAGTGTCCTCTGGGAGCCAGTGTTTTGACCTCAGAGGTAGAATTGTCCATGCTTGGCAGTAGGTCATAATTGGGATTATTTATATTTTTTAAGAATTTCTGTGTTGTGAGTCCTCATCAACCAAACAGTAACGAGACATTTCCTTTTATTGAGAAAGTTTGATTTTTTTTGTTTGTTTTTTTGGTTGGTTGGGTGTTTTTCCATATTGTGCATATACCAGATTTCTCCAGATCAGTTGTTCAGGTGAAAGGCTGGATCAGGTATTTATTCTTGGCTGTAGAGAATGGAAGCATTTTGAAGAAAATTGAGATTATTTTCAGTACTAACTACTCACCTGTGTTCTGGCAAGTATTTATAAAATTATATATAATTATATAAAAAATCAACAAAAGCATTGAGTGTTCCACCACCCTGAAGGAATCCAGCTGAGATTTTTCAGCTTCCAAAGAATTTCTCCCCTCCAAAGCAAGGAGTCTTCCCTGGCCAGGCAGTTGCTTTCCTGTGGGTTTGACTGTGTTTTCTCTTGGACAGGGTTTTACATGTTTGTGCGCCCTCATCACAAAGAGCAGTTCAAACAGATGTGTAAAGATCTGACTGGGATGGTCTGTGGAGAGGGAGAGAAGCAACTGCAGCAGCAGGAGCAAGGTGAGGAGAAGCCTCTGAGTCTGGAGAGCTGGTGCACTGAAGGAGAAACCAGCCACGTACAAGGTGGGCAAAAAAACATTTGTCTGAAGTTTAGAAACTTATTTCTTCTTATGATAGTGTCCAACAGCCTTAGCTGTGGGCTTGGGCCTCCCTGTGCAAGGTGTGTGAAGGAAGGGCAAAGCCATTGCCCGTGTCCAAATTGTGGTTAAAAAAATCCCAACACGGGTGTAAGATAGAGGTCAGTGTGAGATGGGGAAGTGCAAGGAAACAAGATAAAAAATTAGCTCTAGTGCCACCTTCTTTACACTGTGGAGTGAGTTATGGGTGAAGACAAGTTTTGCATCTAAGTGGGAGCAGGAGTGGATTGAGATTCACTCTGTCTAGGAAGAACTTCCACAGAACTAGTTCAGTATAAAGGGTCCCTTGTGATAACAGGGTGTGTTTTAGCATCAGAATTGTCTGTTACCAACCAGTATGGCATTTAAAATATTATTTGGTGGTTTTCTTATTATAGGTTGGGAACTTACTGAGCTTACTGCTGTTTGTGGTCTGTGGAGTCTGGATTGTGTTCTGCATTACACCAGTTTTATGCTGGGGTTTGGGTTTTTTTGTCTCTTATAACCAGATGCAGCCACTTCAAAGGGCGAAGTGATGGAAAAAATTCAGAGAAAGATTTCCTCCTTCTGCTTTAACCAGAAAAGCAAACTTGAATTGCCAAAGACCAAAGTATCACAAGAAACCAGTAACGTGAGAGCACCCACGGGCTCTGGAGCTGTGCCTATCTTCCCCCTAGAGATGGAGCCAGAGTGTGGTAGGTAGAGGTGAGATTTTTTTTTTGGATGCAATTCTCGAATGTTTGGGAATAAAGAGAAGTCAGAGAAGTGAGAATTTGGCTCACGGTGCATTAAATGATAACTGGTCTATGATGAGAGAGTATCTGCTGAGATGCAATGACAACTAGAGCAGTTGGCTGAGTGGAAAGTGGACTTTCTGCCACTTGCACACGCTCTCTCAAAGCACTTTATCTCCATCCCGATGATGGAAGGTTCCTGAGAACCGACGGATATTTCTCGACCAACTTCCTTGTAAAGCAGGGATGTAAGCTCAGTTTCTAAATGGGGCTCTGAAGCACTGAGAGACCGAGTGAGGTCATGTGAAAGAAAATAATGCAGTAGGGCAGGTATTGCAGTGTTAAGGTAAAGTTCACGGTCATTGTTTCTGCACTGGAAACTCGTGCATGAGAATTGAGTTGGTTACTGGAATTTAGTCATTTCCTCCCTCTCTCTCTCTCTCTCTCTCTTGCCCTCTTTCTACCCCTCCCTCTGTTCTAGGAAGATTCCAGTGTTCTAACTGCAAATCTGAGGATGATGTGCCTTTTAAATGTCCGTTATGTGACTTCACTTGCTGCAAAACATGCTGGGAGCAGTTCTTAAAGGTTATATTGTTTTCTGGTTTCAGTTTTCCTGGAAACTACTGGTGAATTTTGTGCTTTTCAGGAGAACCCTGTGGACAGCACTGGAAAAATAATTCCTCTGTTTACAGAGAGAACACAAAGCCTGATGGAAGTTTGCCACTTGTTTCATTAATTTGCATGTTCTGCAACATCACTGGAAGCAGACCTCTGCCTTCTGCTGTCTTTCTTAAGTCTGTGCAGCTCCTTCTGAGCCTCCTTCAAATGTTTTCCCATCTGGAGCTATGCAGGCAACAAGCTGCAGAGTCAACTTGAAAAAACAACTGAACCTTTTTCTTTCTTTCTTCTTGCTTATTTCTGTAATCTCCCTCATCTGAAAACCTACTTTAAAGCACTGCCATGAGATGAGGCAAACTCTTGCTGGGTAGGGACTCTTGATCAGGGAGTGTAGCAATAGGATGAGGCATAATGGTTTTAAATTGAAAGAGGGGAGATTCAGATGAGATATTAGGAAGAAAATCTTTGCTGTGAGGGTGGTGAGAGCCTGGCCCAGGCTGCCCAGAGAAGCTGTGGCTGCCCCATCCCTGGAGGGGTTCAAGGCCAGGCTGGATGGGGCTTGGAGCAACCTGCTCTGGTGGTAGGTGTCCCTGCCAGGGCAGGGGGGCTGGAATAAGATGGTCTTTAAGGTCCTTTCCAATTCTACCCATTCTATGATTCTATGCTCAAATACCTCCTGTGTTATCCTGTCCTTTGGTTTTTCTGGTTGAGTAAATTGATGGTTGAAATTCTTTAGGTGAGAGGATGTAACCAATCCCACAGTGTGCGTGTCTGGTAGCATCTCCCTCAGTGTTTGATTTGGCAACCAGATATGAATAACCTGTGACCCCGTGTATGGAAGGTCTAATGCAAGGGTTGAGTGGTTTCTAAACATTCGTGGGTGATGAAAGAGGCTGCAAGTCAACGGAGCTGAGGAACCTACAAAAAGAGGACAGAAGGAAAAGAAATTGAACATGAATCTAAAAGCAAGTAGGAAACGTGAATCTCTAAGCAAGTAGAAAATAATCAGTCATTCCATGTTCTAGAGAAAAGTTGTTTTCTCAGGAAGACAATGCTGAATTAGGTCAGCTAAGTGTAGAAAATGAACATTAATATTAATATGAATATTAACAGCCAAATAAAGTACAATGGCCAAGGCAGACTTGATCAAACAAGAATATAGGATTGTGTCCAGACTGATGTTCTCAGACTTTTATCTCCTAGAGGGAATTCAGAGTAGCTGTTCAACTAAATTTTGTCCTCAGTCTGCTATGCCATATTTCTTTAAAAATGTTAAAACCCCAAACTTATTGGATTGTAAGAAATATATGTAAGGAATTACAAGAAACCCAGAGGAAGGCAGCTCAGGCTTGCGGATGGAGGGTCAAACCAATTGCCTTGAATAGGCGTCACCACTGACTACTCAGTTGTTCCTTTCACGCTGAAGTACAGTGGGATCAGGAGCTGACAGCCAGCACAGCCTGGAGAAGAGGTCTGCAGGAAGGTCATTACAAGAATTTCACTGGCTTGTGTTTGTAATTGCTGCTGCTTAAGACTTGAGTTGATTAAGGAACAGAATGAGCTCCCTCGGGAGGTTTTTTTGGGTAGGCAAGCATTTATTATCCCACAGGGAGACTGTTACTTCAGCCCACAAATTTTTATCTTCTAAATGCCTGGGGAAAAACTCTTCTTTTGCCAGTAAAATGTAACTTGTAATTGTTTTGTCAGCTTAAGAATCCACAAAATTGGAATGTTACATATTGAGCAACTGCACTGCCCTATTCTGTGTTTTTTTCTTAAAACGGTTAATTCTGAGGTTTCCTTCTCTCCTACATTCCTAAGTTAATGTGCATTTTCATAGCTCATAGATAAATCACAGAACCTGCTCAGCCTATATTTTTTTAGATTTCTTTTATCTGACTGCACATCTCTCAGACTGGGAATGAAAACGGTCTGGTCTGCTAGGTCAGGCTGTTCCAGATTTGGGTACTTGAATGCACAAGGGGCCACGAAGCTGGTGGAAGGCAGGGGATCCATGTCCTGTGAGGAGCAGCTGAGGACTTTGGGTTTGTCTGGTTTGGAGAAAGGAGGCTGAGGGGTGGCCTCGTGTCTCCCCACGGTTTCCCAAGGAGGGGATGTGGGGAGGGAGGTGCTGAGCTCTGCTCCCTGGTATCCGGTGGCAGGGCGCGGGGGAGCGGTTCAGAGCTGCCAGGGGAGGTTCAGGCTAGAGATTAGGAAACATTCTTTTACCAAGAGGGTCAAACACTGGAACAGGCTTCTGGGGAGGTGGTTTATGCCTCAGTGACCTTAATAATACACATGAACTTTTGTTCAGTGGTGAGGCAGTTGGACTAGGTGATTGTTGTAGGTCCCTTCCAACCGAAAGTATTCTTTCTGTTCCATTCAGGTTTCCAGTACAAAACCATAATTGAGGACGTGACTGAGGCATTGGGTCATTTGTTATTAATGAGTTCTATATTTGCCACTTACCTGAATCATCCTGCCTCCTTAGAATGAAACTTCATCCCACGTTGCACCAGGTGGTGAGAGGGAAAGAAAACCTCTGTGTTTTTCTTAGCGCGGTGAATCAGAGCTCTGCTTTGTGGTGGCACACCACAGCCCTCAGAGGGAAATGCAGCCTTGGAATTTGGGAAGATCAGGAAAGACATACAGTTTGAAACAAATAACATAACAGCAGACAGGCTGGCGAAGGGCCGTCCAACCCAACGCTCTGTCTCTGGCCCAAAAGGATGGCTAGAAAAGGGTAAAAGTGATGATTCTTGTAGGTGATCTCTCAGCCAGGAAGCTATTTGCAGCACCAAGAAGTCCCTGAAGCAAAGGTTGTCTCTGTACATTAAGAAACCTGTGATGCATTTCCATCACGTGGTCTGATTCCCTCTGAACACAAATGAACTTGTCACTCCTGTTCCCTGCCCGGAACTTCGCAGCTTGGCCAAGCGTTACGTGAGGAAACATCTCATTTATTCTGGTTGGCATCTTGAACCTGCTCCTCACTAGTCCAGTTTAATGCTCCACTTGTTTAAAAAGGACAAACAAAGTGATCTAACAGTTCTCAAGAAAACCCACCTTGGGTATCCCCTGCTTCACAAGTGCACCCGTGGGGTCTTTGTACACACACCAACCGTGTGAGCCATTTGCCTCCATCATAGACAACGTACATCAAAGTCCTTATTTCTAAGAATGCTTTTTTTCCCCCCTTGCTCTGAGCAACAAAGTGTGTGGGGTGTAAGAAGCATCTTCTTACCAGCTGAGACCTTTTGCTGTACTGTTCAAGCATCCCTCAAGGTTCAGCATGATTGACATTCTAGTCTTTGTTATGGGGAACATGAAACTACACGGCCTCGTCACCACTTCTTACCTTACTTATGGCATACCTTTCTGCTGCTGAAGGGTTCTCAGGGTACAGCGTTGCCAGCTTGCCTGTGATCCCATTCAAGTGTACTTTGCTTAATGAAAAGTCAAATGTCTTGTAGTTCAGGCTATTACTTGTGGGCTGATGGAGGGAGACGCTTCTCCCAGTGACGAGGCCCAACTGCTCTCTGCTAGTCTGGCAGATGAGAAAGAGGAGCAGCTTGGTTGAGAGCAGAGGGTTGCAAACAGAAAGAAGGTTATTCCATGTTTCTCTGAAACCAGTCCCAGAGGGACCATCTCCTACCACTTCCATCCCCATTCCTGCCCAGCTGCCGGTCGGTGGTAGAACAACTGACTCCATTCGTGGCAAGGGCTGTGGTACCTTCACCAGCAGGAAATGAGCAACCATGTTTGTTATGTCTGAGCTCTGAAGCCTCATGAGATGGCACCAGGCTTTGTCACTGGTGGCTGGGCTGGGTTTGAAAACTCATCTTTGGGTTTTTGTCTTCGCTGATGAGTTATTCACTATGTTTTTTCAGCTCAAAAACATCGTAGTGGATCTTGTCCTCCGAGGAAGTGACTAACAGCCTCTTGTTCAAAAAGCAGTGACTTGCTTTTTACAAATTGTGCTGTCTCTTCCAAATTGTTATTTTACTGAAATAGCTCGGTGGAGGCGAGGGGCGGTGAATAATTTTGGAAGTTTTTGGAGGAGCAGATGGAATTCGCTGCAGCTGGAGGGGTATTAGAGGGATTAGTGCCGGTGCATGTTGGATGGTTTTCAGTGCATTAGGAGAAGCCTTGCAGAAACTGTGCCAGACCCTGCTGCTTTGGGGTTTGGTTTATGTGTGCAGAGGTTTGCTGCTGCTTTTCAGTGTTGAAATGCATCGTTTATTCACGCTCTTTTTGCAAGTGTCCTAGAGAAGCTCATGTATTCTCTTTTGGACTGTCTGTAATGTGAGCAAATAATATAAGATTTCATGATTATGTGTTACATTTAGAATTTTCAGAGCTCTTTGACAAACCACTGTCTGCTGGGAGGTGAGGTGGCTTCTCTCCCTCTGCCATTTATGGTATTTCAATTAATGTCTCTGGAATCCAAATGCTGGTGCTTGAACCTACTTTGCAGTCGGCATCCTCTGGTACAGGGATTAACTTCCCTGCTGCAGGGAAGCCTGCCCAGCACCACTGCTGTAGGTAACCATCATTTTAGCCTGCTGAGCTGGTGATTTTTCTCACAAAGATTATTCTTTTAAAAAAAAATATGCTTTTTTGTTTGTTTTTACAATCTCACTCTTGAAACCACCAGAGCATTTTAGTTCTACTAGTAATTTTCAGGATATAAAAAGAATGGTTGGGGTTCATCTGCAGGTCAGATGGCTAAAGACCAGTCTTTAAAACTGAAGATTAGGGAAGAAGCAAACTGAAACCTGGGTGGAGAGATGGTTGCTTTTGTGTAGCCAGTCTTCAGCTCTGAACAGAGGAAGGTGTGTGGTGGGATGAAGAAATAAATTGGTTCCCCTGCAAAACTCTTGGTCGTGGCCACATGTATCACCTGCGTCCCCGTATGCCCAGGAAATCACTTCCTTCTCTGTGCAAGAGGAAGCAGGATTTCAGGGAACTCCTCAATTACTTGATGGGATTTTACCGATAGGAAGTATATCTGTACTTCACAACAGCTCTTGCAGGCTCTGTATTTCCTTGTTCCTGTATTTTAGACTTCCAGGTATGTCCCAGCTGTAATTGGGCTACGACGACTGCGGTAAAGTTTGTTGGAGGCTTTTTCAGCCTTTTATTACTAAGGGACTGTCAAACGAGCAGTGGGGCTTATAGTTCATGTTGGATGATAACAAGGTTGATAGAGTATTCTCTGTGTGTTTGGTTCATTTAGATGGTGAAGAAGTGCCCAGAGTGCCACAGTGACGTGAAGAAGCAGCGGTTAATCCAAGTTTTCTTCTGGTCGTAATCTCGGCGACAGACAGAGTAGCTGCTTCGTATCAGCAGAAGGAAAATGCTGCACTCTTGCTCTCAACCTGAACAGAAGCAGCTTCTTTTCAATGTCTCTGGTCCTTGGCTCTGGGTTAGGTGCTGGGCACCAACACGTATCATTTCTTCCTACGAAGGTGATCAAACCCGAAAGGTCTCTCTCCTTCACCGCCGGCAGGAGACGCAGCAGAGCCTTGTCCTCTGCTGGAACTAAGAAGGTTAATTGCTTGTTTGCATTAGCCTGAAAATTCTACTGTGGTCACTCTCAGGCCCTAATTTTGTATCCTGGGGGCGGCTGTTATTCCTGGGCCCTTCAGGTAATACCAGATCCTGGAAAATCCCTGGGAATAGTACTGCAGTGGGACTGAGCCGGCTGAATGAGGAGGCCAGACTACCCATCGTTACCACACTGGCGTTCCTGGAAGAGTGATTCACGTTCACTGTTTGGTGTTTGGCAACAGCTGCTGTCTCCAATACCAGAAGATGCTGAAAGGATGGCTTTTTAAAAGCAAATTCCAGTGGTTGGTTGCACAGTGAGCAGAAATGCTCCCTTGCATCTCCTGCTCACCTCGAAGCCCCGTTCCTTCTATCGTCCTGGGAGTTTGTGGAAACTTGCTACCAAGGAGGATTTATTTTCTGCTCACTGCTGATATTTCCATTGCACCTGTGTTAGCTGATATTTGCTTTTAAGAAGAAAAAGGAACTAATTGATTTAAAACTTTAAATCGTCTTAGATGGGTAAAAAAACCCCAAACATTCCTTAATGCTTCCACTCTCTGTGAGCAGTGGATACGAGTGGGTCACCTGGAGAACGGTTACTGATTTAAACCTTCAGTAGCTGCTACAAATTAAGCTGTAAATAAAACCATTTTTTACTGGGGTTTTGTTTGATTTTAAAAAATAAAAAACTTACCAGATATAAAAACATGAGGTCTTGAGTCCCCCGTGGCTCCAGCCACGAAAGAGGGGGGGTTTGTACTGTGGGATTTTCAACACTTTAATGTTTTTGTTTGATAAAAATGAGCAAAGGTTTGTATTCTCACTTGTTAGTTAGTTTTGGGGTTCCTGTGAGGACAGAGACATTCTCGTTTTCAGAATTTTTTGGTGGATTTCACATCAATGAAATCATTGAATCATAGAATCATTTTGGCTCGAAGAGACCCTTGGGATCATTGAGTCCAACCATCAGCCCCACTCTACAAAGCTCTCCCCTACACCAGATCCCTCAACACCACATCTCATCCACTCTGAAACACAGTCAGGGATGGGGACTCCACCCCCTCCCTGGGCAGCCCATTCCAGGCTCTGACCACTCTTTGCTGGGAAGAATCCTTTCCTCGTGTCCAGCCTAACCCTACCCTGCTGCAGCTTGCAGCCATTCCCTCTTGTTCTATTGCCAGTTGAATGTTGGTAAGTTTTCTGTTAGTAATTGATAACTCAAAATGGAAAAGTGAGCTGTGCTTTAACAGGTATTTCAAAGGTTCTCATTTCCCCACTTAGAGAATTCAAAAGTGGTGTCACTTCAAGTCCCACAGTTGCTGGGGTATTGGCCCTCATCGAGAAACTTCTTTTCTCAGCTTGGAATCTGCTTTATGTAGGGACAGCCTGGTGGTGTGTGATGCTGTGACTGTGAAATAGCCTGCGTGTATCCAAGCCAGAGTTCACTGCAGTCAGACTGTCTGAAGAGCTGGAAAAGTGCTGTTTTTAAATGGCAGCAAACCAGGAGCTTTTCTGTGTTTCATTAACTAAGGATTGGAAACAATGAAGACTTGGGCAGGAATGAAGGTAATTTGGGCCTCGCGTGTATTCAGACTTTTAAATCACTGACTGAATTTTATCTTCTGTCCACGTATCTGTTCGGTGCAGTACCCATAGTGGGTAAGGTACTGGAGACAGGAAGAAGTAATGCAGAGAAAGCCCTAGATATTTGACGTGTAAGTGGGGAAAAACTATGGAAAATCATTTGAGTGTGCAAACGTGTTGTAAAAACGAACAGGAAAAGATTTGGAGCGATGGTGTCAAGAAGGCAGCAGTGCTGAGCTCCCACCCTCCAGAACGACTCTGGATTTTGCAGCCTGGTGACTGCACTGTGTTTAATGATGGCAAAGCTGCATTTTGTGGGAAGATTTCAGTCTGGCAAAGAAGGAGGACAGCTTTGTTTCCCAAAAACAAAGCGACTCTGTACCTGAAATGTGATTAATTTTGTTTGTTGATTAAGGCTTCTTTTTGTTGAGGTTGCTCCTTCACAAGTATCCTTTATGCCCCGAGTATCCTTTATCAAGTTTGAATTCTTAGTCTTTGTCACTGATCTTTATCATTCATTCTCTTCTTTTTTTTTTTAACAAGTGCAGCATTAATGATTGCATTACAGAAGTTTTGGGGGAAAAAAATCATCATAAAGAGGATGCTCTCCA
>VZTM01016087.1:14696-67246 GCA_013400555.1 Jacana jacana | reverse complement strand
CTTTCTCTCTCTTTCTCTCTCTTTCTCTCTCTTTCTCTCTCTTTCTCTCTCTTTCTCTCTCTTTCTCTCTCTTTCTCTCTCTTTCTCTCTCTCTCTCTCTTTCTGCTTTGAAGCTGGGCGGCTGGATCGGCACTGCTGCTACAGAGAGGAGCTCCAACCCAGCCGCTCTCCTCACCACCAGCCTCCGAGGAACCCGCTGTGTCTCCCCAGGTCTCTGATCGCCCTCGGAAGCCCTCGGTGCTATGCTACCCTGCCACGTGTCCAATTTAAGGCATCCATCCAAGGTAACCTACCATCTGCTCTTAGGGTTGGGCACATGTGCTTTGAAAAGGAGAGGGAGGGATAAGCAAGGCTCTGGGATTCTCTGGTCTTAGACTGGACAGCAAAATGTTCGTTCCCAGTTACCAAAAACCATTCCAGAGTTCCTATGGAGCAGCCCTGTGTCTGCTCATTTGGAAAACTAGCCTTCTGCTTCTTCATCTGCACGGGTTTCACCCCAAACGGTGAGGAACCAAGTGGGGTGCAAAGAGGAGGAGAACGTGCTGGAGCTGCTTTAAGTACTGAAAGAGGGAAATGGGGTTGTGAAGGCACCACAAAATGTTGTTTGGGAAGTTGTTTGTTTCAGCAGTTCCCAGTGACAGGACAAGGGGCAACAGGCACAAACTTGAACACGAGAAGTTCCATCTAAGCATGAGGAGGAACTTCTTCACCTTGAGGGTGGCAGAGCCCTGGCAGAGGCTGCCCAGAGAGGTGGTGGAGTCTCTGTCTCTGGAGACATTAAAAAACCCACCTGGACACTTTCCTGTGCAACCTGCTCTTGGTGGACCTGCTCTGGTAGGGGAGCTGGACTAGATGATCTCCAGAGGTCCCTTCCAACCCCATAGCATTCATTCTGTAATTCTGGAAAGGGTGCTTTGTCAGCTGGGATGGCAAGCAGAGGGTGATGGGGAGGCACGTGGGGGACAGTGGCTGGCCCCTGGTGCCACCATTGCTTTACCCCTAGGCATGGGGAGGGCATGAGGTGGGAGAATAACTTCTTGCATCTACAACAGTAATGAATTCTGCAACCCAGCCATCGTGTGTCATAGAATCACAGAATGGTTTGGGTTGGAAGGGACCTTAAGGATCATCAAGTTCCAAAGTCCTGCCCCGGGCAGGGACACCTCCCACCAGAGCAGGTTGCTCAAAGCCCCGTCCAACCTGGCTGTGTTTGTCACTGCTGCCTCTGGGAGAGGACGAGCTTAAGGGCTCTTTGCCTCCTCTTTGCTGCAGTGGATGTTTGCTCCTCTCCTCCTCGTCCTGGCTGAGCTCGGCTGCAGCGCCCAACCCACTTACCAATGGAAAGATGCTGAGACAAATAAGAAGCTCACCTGCCAGCAGTGCCCGCCGGGGACCTTCGTGGCACAGCACTGCACCAGGGACAAGCAGACAGTGTGTGCACCCTGCCCAGATTTGCACTACACGCAGTACTGGAACTACCTGGAGAAGTGCCGGTACTGTAACGTCATCTGTGGGGAGAAGCAGGTGGAGGTGCAGCAGTGCAATGCCACCCACAACCGCGTCTGCCAGTGCCAGGAGGGCTACTACTCCGAGATGGAGTTCTGCATCAAGCACTCTGAGTGTTCGCTGGGCTCCGGCGTAGTGAAACTGGGTAAGTCCCCAGGCCAGGTGGCTCCCACAGCAGTGTGTGAGGCTCTTGTCACACCCTGAAATCTCTGACGAAGCCAAAAAGTAAGGAGAAATGCAGTGGCCAATGCTTGCCCGTAGCCTGATGTACTCCCTTTTTGCTTGCCAGCGCAGTGCTCTCCCTGCTGACGTATGAAACTGCTCTTGGCCTCTGCCCCAAGGAGTTATTTGATTGGGTTTTTTTCCTCTCACTTTCGCTTTGAAAGCCTTTGAAATCCCCTAGCGTCACGCTTGGATGGGACGTGGTGATCCTGGTTACCTGCTTTGCCTGCCACAACAGGCAGAGCTCGGCTGTGATTCACCCATCCCCGGAGCTGCAGCTCGTCCTGCCCGGGCTCTCGGCAGGTGGAAAGGTCCCAGTGACTCCTACTCCTCCACTGGCTCCCTTCTGCTTCCTGGCAGGGGGCCACGGAGCTGGGATCATTAATGGTTTGTTCTGAAGAGGGCTGGTAATGATGCAAGGGCAGGGCTGGTGAATGTGTATAGCTCTGGGGCTGGGTTTTGTGGTTTTAATTGAGCAATTTTGAAAGGCTGGATTTAAAACATGAAATGGATACGTGGAGAGATTCCAAAGCTATAAAATCAGCCTAGTTTCGATTCACGTCTGGGGAAGACTCACGAGTGGGTGACTCGGTCCCCTTGTCCCCCTTTACATCTCCCCCATGTGAGATGTAAATCACATGAGACGGTAGGGGGGGTATTTTTCTGCTGTTTCCCCAGCACAAAATCGCCTTCTCCCCTACTTACCTCCCTTTGTGGGTGTCCACACGCTTTCTAAAAATACAAGTTGCCTACGTGTGTGTTTCCCTCTCACTCTCCCCTGAATCACCGAGGACTGGGCGCTGTCTGGAAACCACAGCTGGGTATAATAAAGCAGCGTGGGCAGCAGCAGCAAGAACAGCGTTATCTTGCTCCCTGCTTTGAAATGTGGGGGCTTTTGAAGTCCTTCCGTGCCTGGCACAGGGGGAGCTTCAGGCTCCCGGCCCAGAGGAGAAGTACCTGTTGCTGAGGCTTATGGTTGAGGTTTGGGGTTTAATTTTTCTATAGGATGGGCCTGTTATGAAATGCAGTAACGCAGCCAGAGGTGGCCCAGGTCTCCAGGCAACGTGGGGAAGCCCTTTGAAATTCACCATCAAATTTGGCCAGAGGGCCGGCTGTAGGATGGAGGAGCCATGCCAGCAAGTTGGGCTATTTGAGGAGAAGCTGATTTTTTGTCACTGTTTTATATTTCTTTACAAAATGGCTCCGTGCATGGGGAATGATGGCACCCCCAGCCCAGCCATCTGAACCAGCAAGGGTCCATCCCAGTGGGGCTGTGAGAGCTTGAGTCTGGACAGGGACAATGTGGACCTTGTCATGGTGGAGTGGTGGCTGCGGGGCGGTGGCCAGACCTCACTGGATCTCAGGTTGACCTCAGGTGCTTTGACCCCTGTGTGGTTCCTCTGGGGACACGAGCTTCTTGTGGGTTTCCTATTCGCAAATGCTGACTCAGCTGTTGGGCTGGGACGTGTCCTGGTAAAGACAAAGCGATGGCCTCAAGTGGGTTGTGACAGGGTAGAAACCTTGTCCTTGATGAGATACACGAGGAGGAGATGAGAAGGGGTGTGAGATTTGCTGCCGTCAGGGCCGTTCCTTCTTCTCCCAGACAACGTGCAGGACGCCCTGATGCAATCTCGCTCGCGTGGCACTGTCCCTGTGAAGCAGCGGCGGGTCTGGCCCGGAGCCTGGGTGGGAAACAGGCAGCGCTGCAGAAGCAAGTGGAGCTTTCACCTTCTCAGCCACTTTTACTTTCACTTGGCCAGGAGCCTCCTGACTCTGCTGTGAATCAAAGGGTTGTTTTGGCACTCAGCTCGCCCATTGTCCCAGCTGGTGTCTCCTGCCCAGGCGGTGGCCCTTTCCAGTAGCAGATGAGATCTCCTCTCTGTCTGGAGGCTGGTGACTTATTTATCAGCCCGTGCCAAAGGCTTTGTCTTGGGAAACGGCGGGGGAAAGCGTTGCTGTTGTTTGTCCTACAAGTGGGTCCTTCCTCAGGGAGTTGCAGGCAATGATCACTTCCAAAACATTGCCCTTGTGCCCACATGGTGTCTGCCACTCTTTGCTCTGCCAACATCAGCCCCAGCTCCTGCCCCTGCTCCCTTGCCAGCTTGTCACCCCGGTCTGACAGTCCCCTTGCCTCCCCGTGTGCAGGTACCCCCTTCGAGGACACCCAGTGCCAGGACTGCCCCCGTGGCTTCTTCTCTTCCTCCATCTCCAGCACCAAGCCATGCCAGCGGCACCAGGACTGTGAGCAGCAGGGGAAGGTGACTAACGTGCAGGGAAGCCAGTACCACGACACCCTCTGCACCACCTGCAGACTGGAGAGAAGCAACAACAGCACGCAGGGACCAGGTGAGATGCGGGCAGAGGAGTGGGGGTTGTGGGGACCGTGGTGCTGCCAGGCTGAGAACAAACTTTCTGGTGACTTTTTCCTATTTAGGCACAAAATGAGGTGAAATAACTGGTGTAGCAGTATGGAGTGATCCATAATTAATAGTAATTATGGATAAAGTATAGAGTGGCTGCCTTCCTCCCCATCCAGGGGCAGTTATGTAGGGCAGGGACAGGGTGCAGGGCTTAAGAAACAGCTGCTGCTCAGCCAAAGCCCATGCAGGCTCATTGCTCAGCAAGAGCAATAGTCACATCCTGCTGGATCTTACCCAGGGACTGGGATAACTGGTGATGCTGGGTCACAGGGATGGTTCTGGCTGTAACTGATAGCTGGCAGGGGTAAGCGATGGCCGGCGGTCATGCAGGTTCCTGGCGTGTCTCCTGCTCTCCCTCCTGGGCTTTTAGCCCATTTATCAGGAAGCTTTTATTGATGCTGCAACCTTCTCCCGTGCAGATTGGATGGAGCAGAGTCCAAGGTGTGTTGGAGGCTTCAGTGTAGGGTGGATTTTGACCTGTTTGGCGAAAAGGTAGCGCCACAGTGTCAACTGTGTAATGGTGCTAGAGCAAACATAGCACTGAGCCTCGGTGGAGGCTGAAGGTTGGAGGCTGCCAGCAGGCACAGAGAGGGCACAGGAGCAGGGGAGAGTGATGGGCTAGATCTGGGGTGCTTTGTAACATGTAACCCAACAAACCAGGTGATAAGAAAGGGGCTGAAAACGATCTCAGGGGCCTGATGTTAGTGGAGGTGAAGCAGCAGCCATTTCAAACACCTGCTCTGCCCTGAGCATCCAGCCAAGATACACAAGGGACAAACCCACTGGAACTGGTCTTGGTGACAGTGCACCCACACTCCTGGATTCCTCCCCTGCCCCCCAAAAAATAAATAATCAATTATAGAGCCATAGAACAGCCCATGCTGGAAGAAACTTTGAAAGTTCATCCATCCAACCTTTGATGGGAAAGAGAGCCTGCATGAGATTGTCCAGCTGTGTCCTGAAAACCTCCAGTGATGGACTTCACTGCATCCCTGGGCACACGGTCCCAGGGGTTGGCTCTTCTCACTGTAAAATAGTTTACTTTTTTCCATCAAGATGAGGCTTGAGCTCTGTGATGACGAAGCGAGGAGGCTGCTCCTCCCAACCGTGTGCGAGAGGAGATCTTGCCTTTCCATCTTCTCCTGGCATGGCCAACGTGGGGCATTTCTGCTTACGAAGCCTGACTCATGCCACGAGCTCCTTGCCAGGAACGTGATCCCATCGGGGAGAGGAGATGGAAAGCTCTGTCATCAGCAGGACGCCGTCCCGGGGAGGGGGAGGCGGTCAGGTGAAGGCTGTGTCAGCAGCACGTGCGCTGCTTCTCCTTAGGCAACGGCACCCAGGGCCAGACAGGCCTTTCAGCTATTTATAGAGCCAGAGGAGACCTGTGAGCAATGGGAACTGAGGGGTATTTTTAACTCTGGTTAATCATGATTTCACTGGGGAGGCGTGTGGGCACTTGCCTTCCTCCTGGCTGCAACAGCAATGGCATAAACAGCAATTCAGTGTAAAGCCCTGGCTCTGCAGGAGAGGCAGAGTCTGGGCAGGGGAGCCCGACCCACCCCACTGTAATCTGTGAAACCCTTCCCAGTTTTACAGTGGCACGTATCTGGGCCAGTCTCTCCCTGACTGAGTAATGGTTAGGCCTTGATCCCTTTGGGATTTCATTCCTCACGCTGGGCGCGCTCCAGCAGCGCCTCCACCAGCTGGGACCGGGTCTGTCCAAAAGCTGCTGCCTGGGGCTTCTCCCACCCCGAGATGTGAAAGTCTGCATGGGAAAAGAGAAACTATCAGGGAAAAAAAAAACAAAAAAAGCCATGTGTAAACACTTACTGAGCTTACTTCACTTTTCGTGGACTTTCCCTCTTCCCCCACTCCCCAGCAGGGAGGAGCACGGAAAAAGTGTATTTACTTTTTTTTCAAAATTACGGGAACCTTTATGTGTTGATTTTCTAACTGCCCCGTACAGGATGGACCACTTCTGGGAAGTCCAGCCCATGGAGAGAGCTGGACCCAGCCTCCCAGGGCAGTTAGCTGGCAGAGATGGACCTCAGCCGGTTAACAATACCGTGTTTGGTGCTTTCCTCCTCCTTCTCCCTTCCAACCTCTTTTATTTTCTGCTTGCAAATTGCTTATTCTGAGCTGCTTGTTCCACCTGCCAGCAGCACCCGTGTGCGTGGGCAGAGCTGGGCAGGGGTCCCCCCCAGCTCCTGGTCATGGATGGATGTGGCCATGGGAGCTAAAATACCCTCCCAAATCTGGAAGGTGGGTTGTGAGCAGCAGGTTTCCTGGCCAGGGCTCACTGGGCTGGGACCACTGGTCCAAGCTGCAGCTGGAGAGCAACACCCAGGTGAGGACAACGTCATAGAATCATAGAAGAGTTTGTGTTGGAAGGCCTTTTAAAGGTCATATAGTCCAACCTCTCCCCTGCAACAAGCAGGGACACAGTCCCAACACACTGGAGAGAAGGGATGCCATCCAGAGAGACCTGGATGGGCTTCAGAGGTGGACCTGTGTGAACCTCATGGAGTTCAACAAGGCCAAGTGCAGGGTCCTGCACCTGGGTCATGGCAATCCCAGGAACAGGTTAGGCAGAGAATGGATTGAGAGCAGCCCCGAGGAGAAGGATTTGGGGGTGTCAGTTGATGAGAACATCAACACAACCCAGCAATGTGCACTGGCAGCCCTGAAAGCCCCCCACATCCTGGGGTGCCTCCCCAGCAGTGTGGCCAGCAGGGCAAGGTGGGGCCGGGGGAGGATTCTGCTCCTCTCATCCACTCTGGGGAGAGCCCACCTGGAGTTCTACCTCCAACTCTGGGGTCCCCAGTGTACGAAGAACATGGACCTGGTCTAGTAGAAGATGTCCTTGCCCATGGCAAGGGGTTTGGAACTAGATGATCCTTAAGGTCCCTTTCAACTGAAACCATTCTATGATTTTATGAAGATGACATTGCTCAGACCCCCCCTTCAGCCTGGCCTTGAATGTTTCCAGGGATGGAGCATTCCTGGGATCTACCAACTCTCTGGGCAGATGTGCCATGGAGAGGCTCAGTAGGGTTGCAACCTACTCTCCTGGTGTGGGGAGACCTTCCCTCTAACCTCCAGGTGGTTTTCTCCCACCAGAGGACGACGACTGTGAGCAAGCCATGATAGACTTTGTGGCGTATCAGAACATCCCCATCAGAAAGCTGAAGCGCCTGCAGCAAATCCTGGAAGGCTCCCCGAGGAAGCAGTTGCTGGAGAACAGGGCAGCCGTCCAGGAGAAGTTCAGGGCTTTCCTCACCCACCTCAAAGAAGGCCACTTCGAGATCACCAAGGAGCTGCTGGACGCGCTGCGAACTGTCAAGCTGCATTCTGTGGAGGAGAAGGTCCGCAAGCGCTTCCTCCTGGACTGAGAGCACAAGCTGGACTTTATGGGTGGTTTATGTTTGGTTCAGTTTGGCCTCCTTTGGCTTTGGGGGTTTTGTTTTGGTTGGTTGTTGAGTTGTTGCTTTTTTCTTTTCAACTTCTGTGGCTTTGTTAATTTATTAATCTTTCCAAACCTAACTCGAAGGGCAGCGCGGAGACGAGCGATGGGTCAGAGCTGAATCGCCTGGTGGCAGGAAGGCCCTGGGGGTGTTTTGCTGCCCCTGGGAAGGGATGCTGTGAGCTGAGGTGTCCCTGCAGCTGGAGCGGCTCCTTGGAGCTCCCTGGGTCCTGGCTGCTGCTTTTCCAGCACTCAGTAAGGTCAATATTTTATCAGAAGAGAAACAAGCAGCCAGGGTTATATTTTTAAACATTTTTTTTGGGGGGGGAAGAACTCAGCTCCCCTGGTTTAGACAGCAGCCTGGTGTTGTTTTAAGCTGTGGGGTTTTGTTGGAGTTTGGTTTGGGTTTTTTTGTAGTTATTTGCCAGTATTTCTCACAGAGGATGTGTTTCTTTGTTTGTTGTGCTTTGTTTTGAGAAAGGACTTGACTGCTGAGACACGCCTTGGGTGTAGGATGCCCCTGAAGTCACTGGTACAGCCAGCTTTAAATTTATTTCTAAACTATCTGTTTTTATACCATGCATCAGAGATGTTTTCTAAAGAAAAAAACCAAAGAAGTTATTTTATTATACAGTTCTCTGTCACCAGAGTCCTTTCCTAGTCTCATTTGGAGAGGAGAGGTGGTGGTTTGAGCCCCAGACCATCATCCTCTGACTCCGCTTACCCTTGCCCACTTTTTGCCCGTGCTTTGCCCCGTGACCACCCGGCACCAGGCACACTCATGACACATCAGCCACTGACACCCGTGGGGCTGACCGTGAGCGGGACGTGCATCAGGATTTGCCTCTGGTGGGGCAAGGGTGACACTCACATCTCTTGGGTCAAGCCAAGCGTGTCACCCTGAGCCCCCAGACCTGTCCCCACTCCCCACCAGATGCTGCGACGTGCAGAGAGGCGCTTACTCAGCCAAGAGCCGTGTCTCGGGGCAGCTGTGCTGACTGCAGGCAGGCCACTTGGGGAAGTCAACAAGGGTGACCCTCTCGAGCACGTTCCTGTAGCAATGATGACACAGAGCCTTCATCTTCTGCCTTGAATGAGTTCAGCACGTGTTTTTTTTTGGTAGCTCTTTTTTAGCTGAGTAATTGCCAGGAATAGTTTGTGGTTCAAAAGCGGAATATTCTTCCCCAGCCAGGAGCTGTTACAAGCACTCTGAAACATGTGCTGTGTGGAAGTGCCCCCACACTTCCCCCGTGCGAGGAAAGCTGACATAACCCAGTACAAGAGGGGATTTTAACCTCCCTTTGCTGCCCACAGACTCGTCCCAGGCTTTTCCTGCCACCATTAGTTGTCCCTCCACCGTGGGCTGGATGAACGGGGCTGGTCCTGGGGTCAGCACTTGCCTTCCTGCCTGCTCAGGAGTCCCTGCATGTCTGCTCCCCTCTGCCTGCCTCTGCAGACTTGCAGCTGGGGACCCCGGAGCTGCAACTGTGTCTCACCCCAGTTTTGGGCTCTGGGGATGAAGCAGTTCAGTGATGTTGCCCTGGGTCAGGCTCAGGCAGGGATAGAGGGAAGTAGGGGCTGAAAAGCAGCAAAGGGGACCCCTCGCTCGCAGCTCTGCCCTGAGCCAGGGCTGATCCCGGCCATCCCCTCGTGGCTTTGTCGAGCCTGGTTTTGAAATCCCACACAGGAGGCTGCAGGTGGGCCAAACCTCCCATTCCCAGTGCTGAATTATCACCAGGTCTAATCCCTGCCCTGCTGAGCTGTGTTACTCCAGCGGGATGCAGTTCAGTCCCCGAGTGTGATTTACGCCGAGTCCCTTGGCAGCAGCAAAGTGCCAACAGCTCGGTCCAAGAGCAGCTGGGGTGGGAGACGAGGAGGGTTCCCATCAGGATACTGTGAGAAATGAAATACCACTGGAGCACAGTGCTTTTCCCCGAGGCAGAGGGGAAGGCAGGAGACCCAGGGCTGATGGGTCAAAGGATGGAGCAGCCGGAGCCTCCGGCTTTGGGCTTCCCGTCCTGCTGCATTGCAGTTAGTCCTGGCTCAGTGCTGAGGACTCGGTGTCCTTGTCTGAAGGAGAAGAGGGATGGAGGGCTGTCAGTGTAGGAACTGCCTCCTGGTCTTTCCCCACACCACTCTGGCCTCTTCAAATGTGTATTTATCATGAGAATTGGGAGGAGGGAGGGAAAACAAGACTATTATTGGCAAGAAGCTGATAATCATTATCTTGGATGCTGGTTTATTTGGGTTATTTTTTCCCAAGAAGTGCCTTTTCTGTGTATTTTTTGTGATAAAAGGCCTCATTCCTGAGATGGAAGGGCTCGCGAGGGGTTTGGGGGCACCTCGTGTTGTCCTTGGAGCTTGTTGCCCTTCTCCCAAAACACCTCCAGGCCAGGGTCCAGCCCAGCTGGGATGAGAAGAACCCAGGAAACATCTTTCCTGCTGAATGCCAGCGCAGAGGAGGGGTGTTAGGTTGGGTGCTTTTTGGTTCAGGGTGGTGGTTTATTTGACACCCTGAGTGCTCTGTCCCATCGACATCCATCTGCACGGAGCCTTTGTCCCTTGGATAAAGCAGCTTTTGCAGGCTTGGTCCCACCAGAGGTTTGCTAGGGCTCAGGTGCCATCGCTGTGACTCTGAGGGGTCCAACACCCCTGGGTGTAGGTGGTGCAGGTGTGAGGAGAAGCCACCCAGCTCCTTCCTGGTCTCTCTTGAGAAATCCTGCCTCGCTGAGCCCCGGTGGCCCTCCCAGCACTGAGCGAGGGTCCACTGCCTCTCAGCCTTCCTGGGATGGGTGTCACCCATGTGACACAGTGGGGACCACAGACCTCCACCCACTGGAGGATGGTTAAATAACAGGGGATTGCCCAGCCTGTGTCAGCCGGGCTCCCCCAGCCATCCACCAGTGCAACCAGTACGGAGGGTGCGGGGAAGGCAGGAGATGCTCTGAGTCACCCGGCAGCTCCCCAGCTCGGTGCCACCAACGGGACTCGCTCTTCCAGGACGTCTCATGAGCACCCACGTGTTGTTCTCTCACTCTGCCCGGGTGCCTTTGACCCAGCAGTGGTTGGGTGTGCATTTGGGTGTTGGTGTGTTACAACCCAAGTTGGAGCATCCTTTTGGGATCTTTCCAGCCAGGCGACGTTTTGGGGACTGGTGCCGGTTTTTAGGCTATTTGTCAGCGGTGCTGACCTCTCCCCGGGTCCCCCCAGCTGCCCCAGTGCTCCCAGTTCATGTCCCCTCATGCTTAGTTGGAATTTCTGCCCAGCAAAGGTTCTCCTCGTGTGGGCTCACAGATAATGGGACAGTGGGGGATCTTTCTGGTGACTTTAAATAACATTTCTAACAGCATCCAGACACGCTGGGCTGTGAGTCCCGCTGGGTTTCCAGGAAATGGGCTTTGCTGGAAAAGCTGGATGGAGCAACTGTGTGGCACTGACACCCCCAAACGCCCCAGGTCAGGCACCAACCTTGGACTGAGAAGGTTAATCAAAAAGGTGAAATAACTCGAGGATAAAAACTCCCCTTTTGGTTTCACAGAAGTTTCCAAAGTCCGGAGAGAGAAGAGGAAGAGTCGGTGGCCTGAGCTCCTTCCTGGTAATTTAAATGACTCTTTTTCCTCCTAAGCTGAGCTGTGGCTGCTGACAAATGACACTTAAACGTGGCTGGAGCTCTCTCCTGGCAATGACTCAGATATTTACTGCAAAGAGAATTTTCCCAAATGCCAGGAGACTGCCCCGAAAGCCCAAACCCTCACCATTCTGAGCTGGGCAGCCCCATCACCCTCTGCTGTGAAATGCTTACCACGGAGCTGGGGAGGGGGGGGGCGGGTAAAAAAAACCCCCAAACCACCAAAACAAACCCTACAGTAAAACCAGTGGTTTATTTGAAGTGCTGAGGCCCCACTGCCTGTGCTGCCTGTGCTGTGGGCTGGCCCTCTGCGCCTCTCCAGGTGCAACCATGACTCAGGGTGGCCACGGGTCCTTAAAACCACGAAACCACCGTGGGCAGGAGCCGACCTGCCCCTCACGAGAGCGGTTGGGGCACGTTGTTGTGCCTTTTAACGCCCAGGGAAGGCTTGTGTGCGCCATCCCAGCGCCCCAGGGCCGGAACGGGGCTGGGTAAAGCCATCAATGCTTGTCCAAGGTGTCTGTGCAAGTTTTTCTCGTGAGGTCACGCGTGGCTGGTTTACTCCTGGACGTCACAGATGAGGAGAGTCGGGGTTTGTGGAGGAAACTGAGGAGGCTTTGTTTGTTTGTTTGGGTTTTTGGTTTTGCCAGGTGTGTGGGAAGGACGTAACCAGTGCCAGCTCCAGGTACAGTCACTCTTCTGCCTGTGTGTTGTTCCACGTGTGGGTTTTGGTGGAGGTGGCTCTTCGCCCCCTCCCATGTCACTCGGTGGTTGAGGGGGGCTGAGCCCTCCAGGCAACACGGGAGAGGACTTGGGGAGCACTAACAGGCACCTGATGTGTTTGAATCTGCCCATCACTATGCCAAAGAGGCGCTGATTTTTACCTCCTTTTGCAGCAGATATCTTTATTTCTTCTGATTGTTAAGTTTTTTCCTTCTGATTGTCACCCCCTGCATCACACACCCTGGCTGTCCCCGCTGAGACTCATTCCTCGCTGTCACAGGTTCTGCAGTGACCCCCACGATGGGACCCAGCTCCTCTGGTGCCAGTGCTGCAGGTGGAGAGGGCTGGGAAGCAGAGGTGAGACTGGGGAACTTGGCCATGTCCAAGAGCAGGAGCAGAGAAACAACTGTAAAGTGTGCAGGGCAAGCCAACCCGTGCTCTGTTTGGGGGTCCCTGAACTGGGGTGCCAGAGAGGACCCCTGACACAGGCAGGGCAAAGGGGTGCCGTGATGCTCAGGGCAAAGCCATTTCCACCACCCCTACCTGATATGGCAGCACTGGGGATGCTGGCCCCAGACCTGCTGCGATGCAGGACCCCTTTTCATTCACCCTGCTCTTATTTTACAGCCCTCCCTTGCTGCAGGAGCCCTTCATACGCATCGGGTTCTGTCTGAACCTCCCATGGCTCCCAGGGGTGAAGTCTGAAAACGAGCAGAAGCAAAGCAGAGGAGGTACAGCTGATGTGACCTGTCGGGCACAGGGGAACAGAGAGGTGAGGACCAGGCAGCCCCAGGTGGTTGGTGTCACTTCATCAGGTAAGGAGATGGACCAAGGTTTCTTGGGCTGAGCATGGCTGTTAACCACTGACCTGAGCCCAGCCAGAGCGGGTGAAACTCTGCCTCCCAATCACTTTCCTCATTTCTTTTAATGAAATGGAAATTTTTGCCTCATGTCAACCAAACCCAGAACCTGACTGATAAATTCCTTTAATGAATCATAGTATCAATCATAGAATGGTTAGAGTTGAAAGGGACCTTTCAAGATCATCAAGTTCTAATCCCCCGCCCTGGGCAGGGACACCTCTCACCAGAGCATGTTGCTCAAAGCCCATTCCAGCCTGGCCTTGAACCCCTTCAGGGATGGGGCAGCTTCTCTGGGCAACCAGGGCCAGGCTCTCACCACCCTCACAGCAAAGATTTTCATTCTAATATCTCAGCTAAATCTCCCCTCTTTCAATTTAAAGCTGTTACCCCTTGTCCTGTCACTGCACTTGCTGACAAAGAATCCCTCCTCAGCCCTCCTGGAGCCCCTTCAGATACTGGAAGGCTGCTCTCAGGTCTTCCTGGAGCCTTCTCCAGGCTGGAGAACAACAGCCTGTCTTCACAGCAGAGGTGCTCTATCACTCTGAGAGCTGTGTCTCACCTCGGGGTGCAGTGAGGGCTGGGGTGTGTGTGTTTGCTTCCCCCTCCCCTTCCCTCGCTGCCAGCACTGGTGCCCGAAGGCCCCTTCTTTCCCCCTTGTAAAATGTGATGAGTTTTCCAGGTCCCTGGTTTCAAAGGCGGTGCAGAGGGCTTTGCAGTAAGCAAGTTCCAAAAGAGCAAATCATTGCTGCGAGGGGAGGTCAGGCGACAGGACCTTCCTTCTGTGTCTCCCCAAGCAGAGCGGGTTGGGGGGGAGTGTTGGGAACGCAGACTCACTTGGCTGGGGCTGCAGCACTGACTCAATAGTTAAAACGGGAGGTAAAGAAACATTAGCATGAAATTGCTTTTTTTGTTGTTGTTAAACAAGACTTTGGATCTAGTTTCTTATGGTTACAGAGCACAACTGCGTGGTTTTCACTTGTTTCCAGCGTTTGCTTCCAAGCAAGGGTCGGGAGGGCAGTTGTCCTTTACAGAAAAGCTTGCTTTTGCCCTGAAAGGATGAAAAGGGCACTCCAGGGACCTGATCCAGCAAAGGGTCGCACCTGAAGCCCATTTCTTCTGCTTGTTCAACCGCTGTTTGGCTCCCCTGACTGTGCTCCCAAGGCATTCAGCCTATACGGCTCAGGTCTGGGTAGAGCCTGCTCTGGAGTAAAAGTACAGTACATCAGAGTACAATACATCAGTACTGGAGTAAAAGTACAATACATTCTGATGGCCTTTAGCTGACATCAGTTTTCTGGGAAACACAATCAGGAAACTTGGACTGACTACAGCTATAATGTCCTTACACAACACCCTCACTGGTCAGAACCGCAAGCACTTCGTGTATTATTGGGGTCATCATAAAAGAGCCTTCCCAAAATAGCTGCTTGCTTACCCTTTAAAAAACAATGGCATTTTCCATCTTACCCCATGTTTAGGGTAAGCTCCTTGCTGTGCCGTAGTGACTAAGCACTGTTGGAGATCAGAGCCCTGGTGTTGCCCCAGGGATGTGGGGGAGAATCAAGGCCAAGCCTGTGTGCTGTCCCTTGTCACCGCTCACCCGGGAGGAGCACCGGGCCAGGTGACAGCAGTGTCCCATGCTCCCTTTGGCACTTTCCCAGCAGCTCTGAATGTAAGGAAGCTCCAGCTGTGCCAGGACTCGGCTGTAACAGAGAGGAGTGGAGCCAGGAGGGATGATCATTTTTCTGTGGAAGTGCAGGGAAAGGCGACTTCCCAGCTACGGCCATGAAAGCATGAGCTCAGCAAGGATGTGCGTTGGGTGGTCCGGGTGCTGCTGAGGCGGCTCAGGCACGTGAACTTAAGGGTGGTTTTTTGCCTGTGAAGCATAAAGGACTAGATAAAGGTTTGGAGAGATCAGTATGGGCTCCAAGGACACGCTCTGCTGCGCTCGTTGAGCCTCCGTCAGCCCATGCAGATCCTCCTGATCCTGGTTTCTCTTTCTGTCTCTGAACTTCCCACTGTGAAACTGGAGTGCTGCGAAACTGGTGGTTTATCAGATTTCTCTCACTCTTCCCAGAAGTTAAGCCAAGGATGCTTTAGTTGGGAAACTTGGAAGAGAAGAACAGGAGCGTACATTCCCCCCCCCACACTTCGTGACTCTGAACCTGACAGAACAGCTCGGCTCTGACAAGGCGAAACCCAAGTTCTGCTTTCACTCAGGGTCGTGTGTCGCAGGCGGCCGTGATGTCGGGGGGGGGGAAGAGCCTTCCTGGTCCCTCAGCACCTCTGGCACAGAGATCCCCTGCCCTTTCACACGACAGTTGTGCTCCTGAGGCACTTACCGTCCGTGGTGTGGACAGTCCTGTGATCCTGCCTCGTCTCGTGGCGTGGAGATGAGCTGGCACCATTTCCACCACGCTGAGGATGTGGCTGCGTGGGACCGGTTGCTTTCTGTTCAGAATTGTCCTTCCCCCTTCCCCAGGTGGCCGCTGCCTTTGCTGCCACCACTTCCCTCCCGGTCCAGGGCAAAGCGTGGTGCTCAATCCGTGCTGGTGTTCCATGTAACTGCAAATACATCATGTAGGAATAATCCCTGCTTGTGTCACAAAGAGCAAAACCTTTCACTGGGGCAGGATAACCCCTGGTGTCTGGCAGGTCACCTTGGTCCCTGACAGAGAAGCACAGCAGAAGGGGCTTCGGTCACCCGATGGGGACACCCAGCAAGCCCTAGGAATGAGACACAGGGGCTGCCCGTGCACCCATTGAACTGCCACCATGTGAAGGAAGAGGCAGTGAGGATATGCTACTCGTAATACTGCTTTCTGGGAACAACACACTCCTCATTCCCCGTCACAACTATCTGACACAACCCTGCTTTGGGTTTTGGTGGAAGTGTGACTATAAAAAAATGTGCTAAAGATGTGCAGATGAGATGGTATCAGGTTATTTGATCTCTGAGAACAGGCAGAGGAATTCTTGGCTATGAATTAACGGGAACACGAGTAGAAACACAGCAGAAACAGCTGTAGGTTTCTGTCTGGGGAGAGCATCTAAGGATACGCTTAATTTTAGAGTGAGTTTAGCTTCCCCTCAGAGCAGTGCTTATGGCACGTACCGACCAGCAGTCCTCAGGCTGCACTGCATTGATTCGGAGGCTTGAATTAGTTCCTCCAAACATTCTGCCTGACATCCATCCATCCATCCATCCATCCATCCATCCATCCATCCATCCATCCATCCATCCATCCATCCATCCATCCATCCATCTATCCATCCATCCATCCACCCAGCCAGCCACCCATCCATCCAGCCAGCCAGCCAGCCAGCCAGCCAACCAGCGGGGGCGATGGACACTTCAAGTGATGAAGTTTTTACGCACTATCACTGTCCTTGTGCGCTGGCAGCCGCCTCCCCCCGGCTGCTGGGCAATTCCCAGAGCAGCGGGGAACCCACAGCTGTGTGAAGCTGCTCGTCCTTCACATCCCAGCACAGCTGGCTGGGATCCGTCCACATCCGACCCACAGCAGCTGGGTCCGTCCACAAGGTTTGAGCAGCTGGAATTGAGTCACCACCAGAGCCCTCTGTGGTGGGTGTTTGCTCCCATTGTGGCCACAAGGGCAGGGAGCAGCCGTTGGGAGATGGCCAGATGGAGGGCAAGTGGATTCGTGGGTGGCAGAAGGACAGTACCACACTTGGGGCAGTGTGGCTGGAGCTGCCTGGCAGAAAAGGACCTGGGGGTGCTGGTTGACAAGAGGCTGAACACGAGCCAGCAGTGTGCCCAGGTGGCCAAGAAGGCCAAGGGCATCCTGGCTTGTATAAGAACTAGTGTGACCAGCAGCAGTAGGGAGGTGATTGTCCCCCTGTGCTCAGCACTGGTGAGGCCACACCTTGAGTATTGTGTGATTCTATCTATGGCCACGAGCCAAGAGGTGGCCTTGCACCTGAGTTCCTCATGGCAGCAAAGATAGGAATACTGCCTATTCCTCCAGCAAGGGTGGAGGGTTGTTGTTGTTGTTGTTGTTGCTGTTTTGGCAATGCTCCATCCCGTGAGTTCCACAGCAAAGGTAACTCCAGCCTCGTGCCCACAACGCCTTTTGGCAGCATGTGACAGCGGGGGGAAGGTGGGGCTGCTGCAGGGACAGCCCCAGAAAAGGCCATGGGGAACACGGTGCTGAACAGAGGACGCTGCTCACGGTATGGGAATTCGGGAACTCGTTTGGAATCGACAGCTTTAAGGGAAGACAGTGCAACCAAGAAGGAATGAGGAGATTCCTGCCTCCAGACAGTCATTTTATGTGCTTAAATAGACGTCAGACAGAATTCCACAACTGAGTAATTCACTGCACATGTTCCTCCTCTTCTTGTTTCCACTTGGTGAGCACCTAGTTTATGGAAGAGGTTTAGGTCATTCTCCTCCCCCCCCGCAAACTGTGCTGTCCAAGTTTTCCACACTGATCCTCAGTCATTTTCCCACACGAGGTTCCAACTGCCTTTAAGTACCAATTTGTTTCTTTCTTTCACCAGAAAATGCAATCAGTGGTTGAGTGGCTGGAGCCGGGGGTGTTGGTCAACTGTCTGCCGACCGTGAGCCAGCAGTGTGCCCACATGGTGGCCAAGAAGGCCACCAGCATCCAGGCCTAGAGCAGGAACAGCATGGTGAGTAAGACTCGGGAGGGGATCATTCCCCTGGACTGGGCACTGGTGAGGCCCCACTTCAAGTGCTGTGTCCATTTTGGGGACCTTCACCACAAAAAAAGACATTGAGGTGCTGGAGCGGGTCCAGAGAAGGGCAACCTCCCAGCTGGTGAGGGCTCTGGAGAGTAAGTCTTGTGAGGAGAGGCTGAGGGAGCTGGGGGTGTTCAGCCTGGAGAAAAGGAGGCTGAGGGGAGACCTCTCTGAAAGGAGGGTGTAGAGAGGTGGGCTTGGTCTCCCAAGAGACCCGTGACAGGACAAGAGGAGATGGCCTTAAGTTGCCCCAGGGGAGGTTTAGGATGGAGATTGGAAAACATTTTATCAGCATCAGGTCCCTTCCAACCTACACCACTCTGTGGTTCTACAGCTGAGGGATGGTGACCAGGTTTGAGTTGTGCAGATGAAGCTGTGTGAGAGCAGGCACCACTGACAGCTAAAACCAGATCCTAGAAGTGGTTTTGGATATAAAACCCCCAGAGCGTGCACAGAGAAACTACTGGAAAGCCCCCAGAGGTGTCACAGAAGCTGGTTTATCAGAAGGGCAGAAAAACAACTCCTAAAGGGATTTCAGAAGCACAAGAAACAAAACCAAAGGGCAACGCTGGAGGAAGCACCCGAGGGCCAGCAAACAAACCGACTTGTGTTCTACAGCAGGAATGCTTCAGGAGGGATTTCCAACTTGCATAAAATTCCAGGGTGAAAAAGCACCTGCTCCAGTTTCACTGGTGTCCTTTGTCCCCACGGAGAGCTTGGCAGAGGGCAAAGGCTCTTTCCGCCTCTCCACCGCCTCTTATCTCCCTGGAGAGAGGATCCAGGCAAGTTTTAAAAGAAAACTGTGCCAAAAGGGATTTTTGAGAGGGCAGCCAGCCCATAGCCTGTCTCTGAGGTGGGTTTGCAGCCTGTTTCTCTTGATTGCCTGAATTGCTTTCGGGAAAGCCAACAGGTAAACAAACACTTGGGAGTCATTTTTTTTTTCACCCTCTAAAAATGGTCCCAAGAGTGAAAGCAAACTCAATCCTCTGTTGGTAAAAGCTGAGGAGCACAAGCAGAGCTACAAACAGAACCCACTTTCCCTGGGATAATGGTCAAGAGCAGTGACAGTGCCCCGCTGCCTTCCTCAGCAGATCACTCTAGAAGTTCTCTCCTTGAGCCAAGGCCACCTGTGAGCAGAGAAGTCCCAGGAAAGAGTTCCACACAATGCTGAAATCAACTCAGAAACCTTCAAGTGCTTTAATGCAGGCTCGCAGCCGGGAGTGTTGTAACCTTGCATTTTCCAAACCCAGAGTGGGTACCTCATAGTCAGGAACTCATGAGCCCATGCTTCTGGAAACCATGACTAACTCAACAGTCTCATGCCCAGGGAAAAGATCATTGCTGAGGGAGGAGAGGAGAAGCACATTTCCAGACTGGCATTTAAGTGCCCTTTCGCTCAAGATGGCCATCTGCCACATGTAAAGGCAGATCTTTCCCCCTGTGCTCAGCACTGGTGAGGCCACACCTTGAGTATTGTGTCCAGTTCTGGGCACCTCAACACAAGAGAGATATCGAGGTGCTGGAGCGAGTACAGAGGAGGGCAAGGAAGCTGGTGAGAGGCCTGGAGAATAAGGCTTATGAGGATCCATTGAGGGAGTTGGGGTTGTTTAGTTTGAGGAAGAGGAGGCTGAGGGGAGACCTCATCACTCTCTACAACTGCTTGAAAGGGCATTGTAGAGAGGTTGGTGCTGGTCTCTTCTCACGGGCAATGAGCGACAGGACAAGAGGGAATGGCTGCAAGCTGCAGCAGGGTAGGGTTAGGCTGGACATGAGGGAAAATGTTTTTCACGGAGAGAGTGGTCAGTCAGTGGAATCAGCTGCCCAGGGAGGTGGTGGAGTCCCCATCCCTGACTGTGTTTAAGAGCAGATTAGATGTGGTGTTGAGGGATCTGGTGTAGGGGAGAACTTGTAGAGTAGGGCTGATGGTTGGACTTGATGATCCCAGGGGTCTCTTCCAACCTAAATGATTCTATGATTCTATGATTCTATGATTCTATCTGTACCTTAAATGAATGGACGGATGTACTGGCCATGATGGTCTACAAATGATGCTAGAGGATGCGTCAACAGCCCAGAAACAGGACCCATGAGGAAATAAAACTAGCTCAATTAGGACTAAACCAACCCTGCAGGACTGGAAAGGCTATTAAGTCAAGTTCTCTGTTACAGGCTGACTCCAGTTTAGCAGTGGGTAGGATGTCTCCTCCTCGCTTCTCCACCTCGCTCTGAAACAGATGGTGCCGGCCAAAGCCCTAAGAAAGAGGCTGGAATTAGCAGAAAGCTGTGTGTGGTTTCTCCTGGAATTTCTCCAGGTTCTGTGGGGTGGGGTGGGATGTCAGGGCGGGTGGGATACCATCTGACACCGGCATCACTGAGGAGCCGACCTTCAGGTCCCTGCAGCGAGCGAGGGCAACACATCACTGCTCCCATGCACTGGGAGGGGATGGCTTTAGGTGGCAGCAGCAAAAAGTGCCATAACTCAGTTATTCTGTGACTTTCCATAGCTCCAAATGCAAATGAAATCACCACCACAGCGCCAGCGCTCTGGTTCACAGAGTACTCAAGGGCATTAGCATTATAAATGGGTTTGGGGATTTTAGTTTGTAGGGAATGCTCTTGCCTCCCACTGCTAACAGCTAATAAATGTTTGTAGAGCTCAGAAATTCCAGAGGGGTGAGAGAAAGTTAATCTTCTGCCAATGTTCAAATAAGGCAAGTAGAACAACTACCGTCAGGACCAGCAACTTAGCTTTACCTCAGTGAAGAGGGATTACAGTACAGATGATTAATCTGTTTTACCTTGGGGAGATAAAGCACCTCCTCAGAGAAGGGCTGTGAGGAGGCAGGGGCTGAGCAAGCCCATCTCAAATGAATGATCAGCTGAAAAACTGCTCACATTGGAATTACTCAGAAATGCCCTCGCCTTCGCTTGAAGGTTTTGCAGGGGGGTCACTGGCCACGTGAAATCATTTTAAATAAGAGCCTGTGCTTCCTTGTAAGGACTTAAATAAAGCACAAGATGAAACTGTGATAAATTGTTAGATTACTCATCAAAATATAAGATGGTTATCTGATATCAGCACATCAGCTTAGATTATCCTGCTGGGACTTTTTTTTTTAGTGGAGCTCATGCATTGACCACCATCCCTTTTGAGAATGCTTTCCCATGTCAATTCACTCCTATTCCACTGGTCTGTACTGAGGCACCAGTAGCAGCTGCTCAGAGAGACCGAAGCTGTAATAAAACCAACAGGAGGAGGTCATCAGTGTCCTTGTGCAGCCATTTATGACCAGACAGAGCAGACACAACCCAAAACCCCAGCTGACTTAGCAGCATTCCATTGCCTTTGTGCTTCCTATAAAACAACCACACGTGGTACACGATCAGAGAGATCCCAGCCCAGGTTGTGCTGGCACAGCAAGATCTTTATTTTACCCCTTTTGTCTGATCAAGCTGAATTCCTTTGCTGCAGTCGTGCTGCAGCACGGCAGACACACCAGAGCAATCCCACAACTGGCTTGACTCTACCTGCTGGGCCTCCCCGGGACATCTTTCAAGAGTATGAGGTAGGTGACTTTATCTGTAACAGTGGAAAAACCTGACTGCAAAGCTCTTTTCCTAAATGTGACTTATCTGTGTGCCCCAGCAAGTTCCTGCTGTTACTAACTCTGCATAGCATCCAGCTTTTCCCTGCCAGTTTCAGAGAAACCCTCCCCCATTATCTGTGGATGTGAGAGTGTGCTCATACTTACATATCACACTGAAGCATCTTTCTGGGTGAAAGACTCTCCCACTCTTGGGAACTTGGGATTCTGAAGTTAAAACATTTGCTGTAATTTAGGACCTCCTGCTGATATGTGCCACAAAGCCGTCTTTGTGTCTAGAAACTTGTAAGAACAGCCATGGCCTCAAGCTCAAAACTATTTTTCCTCCCTGGTCTCCTGGCAAATAGGGAGAGGAAGAGATCTGATTACATGGAAAGCCTGGAAAACCCCTGGTATCCCATTAAACAGACGTTTGAAGTTGCTTGACTAAAGTGTTTTGTCTTTCAGCAAGGCACTTTTGTCCACCAGTCACTGATTTGTGACTTCAGTTTGTTTGCACCAACCCTGCCAACCAAAACAAGGGCCAGGACCACACAGACACCTTGAAAAGTCAGCCTTTCCGAGCTGGCCAACTGAGAGACATTTCCCCTTGTAATCAATGGCCACTGGGAATCCAATACGTGTGTACACTTGAAACTCTCAACCCAACATCACAAGCAGCACCTAGAGAAAGTGCCGCTTCTTACAGCGGGTGAGTGATCTTCAAAGGATCCTCTACAGTCCCCCAAGAAACCAGAGATGGGTCACCAGGTCTAAAGGAGACCAAGGAAAGCTCTGGTGTCTGGGTTAGATCTCCTGCAGTTCCGTTGCGCTGGGAGACGGTGCTGACGCTGGCACCATTCAGGCTGATTCGGGCTCGAGTGCTGTGTTTTACAGCCTGTTCTAACAACAGCAAGTGATTGAAAGAGATTCAATAGCTTATCTGACAGTTTGCTTTGCTTTCTGAGAAGTTACTGAGAAGTGAGATTCCATTTGCTGGTATGCCATTGTTTCCACTAACTCCATGTGCTCAATGACATAGTCCAGCTGCCCTCACACTCCGACCCGAACGTAAGGGAATGAATTGTTCTCTCATAAAAAAAAATAAAATAAATAAAAAAATGCAATGAGTTACAAGCAGAAAATTTAGCAGAAAGTTCTTTGACAGATGCCAAATCACGTATCTTTATAAACAATACCAACTAACTTGCTCAAGCAGAGAATGGTCACCAGTGCCAGGAGTAATGCCAACATGCAAAGATACCACCCGCTGCCAAACCACTGCAAAGAGCATGTCAAAAGGCAGAGCTGCAGAAATGTTAGTTTTCAGCAGAATGAACAGCTGGGTAGGCTCCATAAAAAGTGAGCACTGTTTGACTGAGAGCTGCCACTCTGTTCTTTCTTGCATTTCAAAAAAAAACTAGGGGGCCAAGTACCACCGTTTCCAAACATCACTTGTCTCAGCAAGAGAGGTTCAAAGAAGTAGGAAGCTTTATTGCATACTGATTTCTCCCTGCCTAGAGGTTCAGCTTTCGGCCTAGCAAGGTCACAGAGGGGGCCTCAGTTCATTCCCACCACAGGAGAGAGCGATCATTCGTACAGCTGAAGGGAATGCACAGCAGGGACTGGCAGCCAAAGCAAGGCCGTGCTGCGGGGGTTCGTCTCCTGTGAAGAACACCCAGTTTAAACAGCGTGCACTTGTGCTGGCTTCCATTTCTGCATGTACCACAGGTAAGAGTTATTACCACAAATCAACACACCCACTGGAAATCGAGTTATGATCAACACTGTCTCTTCCCATTATACAAACAGCAGCATAACCAGGGCCAGTAACACCACCTACAGTAACGGCGGGGCTGGAGCAGCAGGGGATCTTCTCACTTAGGCAGGACGGCCATTCCCCAGGCTCTCCCTCCCCTTTCACATTCACCCACACGGTTCCTCCACGTCACTGGCCTCCAGGCTGTGAGACTAACGAATCAAGGATCACAAAGTAATACAGTAGAAAATCAAGTCCTTTGCATCTGCACCAATGTGTAGATCGCCGCTTGGTCTGTGCTCTCAGGCCAACGATTTAATACTTAATTTAAGAGATTCCCGCCCCCCACCCAGTTGGAATCCTTTGCTCAAGGTTTTTTTAGACACAGAAAGAGAATGTTTGTCTCCAAACTTAGGAAAGAATCAGGTGTAATAGGAATCCAGTGAACCACCTTCTTTAAAGAGAACACAAAACTGTGTGGAAAAGACTGTCCGTTCCTTGGCTGACTGGGAGTTCCTTACGTGATGTCCTTCTTCCTCGGGGGCCGGTGGATATTCCTCACCACGCACTTCACCATCCATTCAATCCCCTCGTTCACCCCTTTGCTAAGGAAAGAGGAGAAGTAGACAAGATTTAAAACAAAAAACAACCAACAATGCAAAGAACCACAACAAATAACCAAGAATAAAACCATGGCTCATGCAGTTCCTACCTGAGCCCTTGTGACTGCCCAGGGAGGTGGTGGAGTCACCCTCCCTGACTGTGTTTAAGAGCAGATTAGATGTGGTGTTGAGGGATCTGGTGTAGGGGAGAACTTGTAGAGTAGGGCTGATGGTTGGACTTGATGATCCCAGGGGTCTCTTCCAACCTAAAGGATTCTATGATTCTATGATTGTGAGAGCAAGTGGAGGGGTCTCACTCCCCAAGGGCTGCCCCACAGCGATTTACTGCCTGTTCCTGTGCGAGTTCCTTGCACACACAAACAACAGGGCACCGAGTTCTTTGAACTCAGCATGTAAACTCCATCCTTTATTTTTCTGCTGTCTGTAAAAGGTCTACATCCCATGTAATTAGTCATCAGCTCTGTGGAAACTTTGGGATGAACAAGTATGAAACCACCTGACAGTCAGCTGCTTTGAGGTTATTCTGCGATAAAGCCTCAAGGCTGTCTGTTATCAGATCTTCCAATCCCGACTCCAACCTCCTGTAACCACCAAGCAAGTCACCAGCTCCCTGGTCTGCTGGTCTGCACAGATTCCCAACCAGCACTTCCACATTTTTTTATTTATTTATTTTTCAGTGCAAACTCAAACTGAAATTTCGAAAGGAAATTCCACACAGATCAAAACTGGAAGCGTTTGCACAAAACCCACAACAACTGAAAAGGTTGCATTTCATAAGATTATCTAATGCCTCTCTTCCAGTCACTGCTTAACTGTTGTCCTTGTGGTTATTCATCTGCTTAATGGCATGGGATTCTCAGGGATGCAGACAACAGAGTTCTCGTGGTTTAAGAAGCTTTTCTCATCCTCTGCAGTCGCTTGTGTAACAATACAGCTTTCTTGCTAGATTAAAACCAAGAAGAAATCTCCAAGCTCTGGATTGAGCACAGACAGTAATTGAGGCGGGAGTATCTCTAGCCATCTGGAACAGCACTTTTATGCCAAATAGCACTTTTCACAACCGAAAGTGTAATCAAAGTACTGGGAGACTCAGTGTGTGATAGTAACGCTTGAGGCACGAGCAGTCTAACCGGCTGGCTGCGTAGGCCTGACAAAGAATCAGCCTCCCAAGTTTTGGTGTGTTTTAGTCATTGTATCTTAAACCACAGGAGTCCTCGGTGTAAGAACACTTAGGGAGCTTGTTGTGCTGCCTCCGTAACGAAGCTTATCTGCAGACCAAAAGCTCTGAAAGTTAGAGCACAGTTGCACAGCAAACACTGGAACAGCACTCGTTTCTCTGGCGGCGTCACAAACAGCTCTATTTTCAACCGAGAGCCAGGAGCTGCAGCAAGCCAACATCTGCAAAGACTATTGTGTAGAGAGAAAGGGCAATAAAGGACAAGAATCAAGAGGTTCATGTGCCTCCAAGTCTCGCTGCTCTCACCAGTAGTACATTTCCATTGGGGTGCACAAGCGGGATTTATGGGTGAAGTTCCTGACCTGGTGGAAGACCAAGGCTGACAAACAAGTACCTGTCACTATTGAGAAGGAAGCACAGCTCCCTTTCAGGGGTTATTAAATCACAGAATGGTTCAGGTTGGAAGAGACCTTAAAGATCATCCAGTTCCAACACCCCTGCCCTGGGCAGGGACACCTCCCACCAGAGCAGGTTGCTCAAAGCCCCATCCAACCTGGCCTTGAACCCCTCCAGGGATGGGGCAGCCACAGCTTCTCTGGGCAACCAGGGTCTCCTCACCCTCACAGTAAAGAATTTCTCCCTAGTATCTTATCTAAATGTCTCTCATCTTAAAACCATTCCACCTTGTCCTATGGCTCCCCTCCCTGATCCAGAGTCCCTCCCCAGCTTTCCTGAAGCCCCTTTAGGGACTGGAAGGGGCTCTCAGGTCTCCCCGGAGCCTTCTTTTCTCCAGGCTGAACCCCCCCAACTCTCTCATTCCGTCCTCATAGCAGAGGGACTCGAGCCCTTGAGACATCTTTGTGGTCCTCCTTTAGTACAGCTCTGCCTGTGTGGCACCCTGCAGCTCCTCATTAACCACCACCATCCCCGCTCACACTTACCCAGTAAGAGCAGAGCAGGCCTGTGTCAGGCAGTCTCTCTTCCCAATTTTGTTAATGCAGTCGCTAAACGCTGTCTTGATGTCAGGTATCAACAGACAGGTCTGCAGGGGAAAGCAAAGAAGAGCTTGTTCTCTGTGCTACAAGTGATGGTGACCTTCTTCCAAATCTGATACTACCAGCATGAATCTACCAGAAGACCCTGAGAGCTGATCTATTTACAAAGCCTTCTGAAACGCTGTCCCGGCCAGAATCCAGGTCAGTTCCCGCAGCTGGCTCTGCCAATGCCATCCACCCTGTCCCCCTGCCTGCACACTCGCAGCAACTGGCCTGGATGGGATTTCTCCCAAGTTCTCAGCACGTTCCTTGACAATAAAGGCATGGCTGCCCTGGACTCGTTTGTTCGCGTTTATTGTGTATGAGAAAATGCTCCCAGCACTAAAAGCAGCACGTTTTCTCACGCCTGGTATCACTTTGCTCTCCATCACCATCAGGCCTTGCATTCTGTGAGGCTGCTAGGGGGCTGCTGCGAAGCGGTTCTGAACTCCACAAACGCACAACCCCACCGGTAACCCCGTCCCTTACTTCCCTGACATACATCACAGCGTGGCCATAAAAACCCGATTCTCTGAGTCACAAACACAACCAAAGCCAGCCTGCCCTGCTGAAGTCTAGTCCTGCATCCTCCTCCCTGGATGCAGGGGGAAGGTCCAAGTAAAATCACCGGCTTTTAAATCCTCCTCTCGTCTCTGCGCTCGCTTTCTCCTCAGAAGCCCTGGACAAGCCATTTAAGCACTTCAGCTGGCCACGAGCCCAGCTTTCCTCCTCCCTCTGCAGACGTTTTGGATCTTCAGTGAAGCTCAAAGACACGTTTTAGGCAAGTTTTTAACTCAAATGCCAAATCAGATCCTTGTGAGTCTCGTGGGAGACACGCTTTGAAAGAACAGACTAGTCTGGGCCTTAACTTAGCAGAAAGATGGAAGCTGGTGATGCCACCTATCCATTTTGCAAAGTAACAGTTCCAGAAAGAATAAATATAGGAAGCTACTGTAGGGATGACAAATGACAGAGAAGCAGCTTTCAGTGCTTCTAAGTAAGAAGGTTTCATAAGAAATGGCTTGAGAGGAGTTCAATGACACCCAATTCATCCAGTGCAGTTGGACCCAGACCCATAATTTTCAACTGTGAAGGGTCTAGAATGCATCAATTGCTCGACTTCTGATGATTGTACTTTCCTGGGAGCTACACTGCCTTTCAAACTTGTGTTTTCATTCAATGAGCTGGGAACTGTATCCAGCAACCTAACTTAGAATCATGTTCCAGCCTCCCACCAGACCAGGTTGCTCCAAGCCCCATCCAGCCTGGCCTTGAACACCTCCAGGGATGGGGCAGCCACAGCTTCTCTGGGCAACCCTCTCACCACCCTCACAGTGAAGAATATCTTCCCTTACCCACCAAAGCTGTAAGGCCACCAAATTTGTCAGGCAAGATTTGCCTTTAGTGAAGCCATGCTGGCTGTCACCAATCACCTCCTTATTTTCCATGTGCCTTAGCAGGAGGATCTGCTCCATGATCTTGCCAGGCAGAGGTGAGGTTGAACCAGTCTGTAGTTCCTGGATCTTCCTTTTTCCCCTTTTTAGAAATGGGGGTTATGTTTCCTCTTTTCCAGCCAGCAGGAACTTGACAAGATTGCCACAGCTTCTCAAATACAAGGGAAAGTGGCTTAGCAACTTCATCCACCAGTTCCCTCAGGACCTGCAGGTGCCTCTCATCAGGTCCCATGGACTTGCACACCTTCAGGTCCCTTAGATGCTCTAAAGCCTGGTTTTCTACAGTGGGTGATTCCTCATTCTCCCAGTCCCTGCCTTCACCTTCTGCAACTCAGGTGGTGTGACCAGAGCACTTGCTGAAGACCGAGGCAAAAACCTCATTGAGCACCTCAACCTTCTCCACATCCCGCACGACCAGGTCTCCCTACTCCTTCTGGAGAGGGCTCACATTTTCCCTAATCTGTCTTTTATTATCAACAAACCCAGAGAAGCTTTTCTTGTTCTCCTTGACATCCCTGGCCAGATTTCATCTGCCAGGGCTTTAACTTTCCTAACCTCATTCCTTGCTGCTCAGACAATGTCTCTGTATTCCTCCCAGGCTACTTGCTCTTGCTTCCACCCTTTCTAGGCTTAATTTTTGACTTTGTCTTTGTCCAGAAGCTCCTTGTTCATCCACGTGCTTCGTTGTACCAAAGCACTAACACCTTATTCAAGATTTCTGCCAGAAGAGAAGCCTGCAATTCATACAGATGAGCTGTCATCCACGGGATGAAGAGTTAAATAAATGTTAAAAATACATAAATCAAACACTAACTTTAGAAGGAGTCAGACTGGACTCGGGAGTTGGAATTCAGACCAGCAGGTCTGGAAGATGGGCAAGAGATTACTACCAAAAAATCATTCTCTGTAAGTTTGTAAAAGATGCTACTTTTAGGTTTGGTACGAGGTTCACTGTTAAGTAAGAAAAGCGGGTCCAACTGCCTCTTGATTCTAGCTGAAACTCCAGACAAGACAATCACCTGACAACTGGGGAGTAGGAGGAGCAAAAGCCATCAGGTAATGGACTTCTCAAAACCCACCAGTAGAGCAGTACACCTCCACACATCCACCTCCTTCATCCTGTCTATCTTTGAGGCCTTTGAGAAGTCCAGTTCTCCCAGTCCAGCTTACAACCACCATTTCTTCCCTCCAGCTTGATCCATTATAACCAATTCCCTTTCTCCCCCTCTGGTATAACCATGCCCTGCCCCGACTTCCACAAAGCAATCCAGCCACTGCTCTCCAGCAGGAGTTTTGCTTCCAAGGAGACTTTGCCCCATTGACACTGGTTATTGGAGGACATCCCTGCATCACGAGCTACACCTGCTCTGAAGAATGTCTTTTTTCCCCCTCGGGACAGAGTACCATAAAGGCAGCAGAGGGGCCAGCACCACTGACCCAGCAATGCAGAGAAGCTTTGCTTTAGTTTCCTGAGGGGAAGCCATGAGCTGGAAATGTTGTCTCACACCAGAGGATGAGGCAGATGAGCCAGAACTTCAACTATGTGAGTCTGGGCCTCTCATGCTTGGCAGAAAACGTCAGCTGTGGCTTCTAAGTTCCCCTCTTTTCCACCTCCCTATCTACATTACAAAATATTTGTTTACAGATGTGTTTTGTTTCTCAGCTGAAACCACATCAACCAAGAGCAAACTAGGGAAGCTGGATTTGTGATCACATAAACAGTGCACAATTACAATAAAATCCACAGATGACCTTTCTGGAGCGATGTTATCTACCCTACGCTTCAGAGGAAACTCACACAACATGACAAATCATATTTCTACCTCAACTTCCCCAAAAGAGTCATCTTTTCATAAAGGCTCTTCGAGGCATAGCCCAGCCAGGCCTGACCTGCCTCTACAACCAAATTCCTTTTCTGCAGGGTTCAGAACAGCAGTACACAAATTAAAACTCAGGAAGGGTACGTAAGGCAGGAAGGCTCCGTTTCTGGAGTCATCTGCAATAAAAAAAATCAAGCAAAAAACCATGAGCAAGTGTTTCAGGTAAAAAAAGGTTGGATTGTAGAGTCATTATCCATTTGCCAAACCCACTGCAGGAAAGACAATGCTGCTGCTTGGCCTCATGTCAGAATAAAACCAAGGTCAGACTCTTCAGCCACCTCAAGAGTCATCGATTGGCAGAATGGAACTCAAATAGAAACAAGATAGAATGCCTAAATAAAACTATTTAATAAAAAAATCTAGCCAACCTGACCTATGCTGTGTGCTATCTTTTTATTTTCCCCCTACAAGTTTATTTTACATTAAAACTTAGGCTTGTTTAAATTAAAACAAGCTTATTTAAATGAAATCTAATTTTACAGGGCCTCTGTGGTATGTCTCAAGTTGGAAACGAGGGCGGCCGTCACACAGAAGACCTATTTTCTAACAACTGTGTGGAAAACAGATACCACTATGAGTCTTCAAATACATGCTGCTACTTATCGTGACTCCTCTCACTTTTCAGAGACACTTAGGAGGCTTTCCAACATTCTGGAGATATTTCCAAAAATTATCTCAATATTAAGAAGGCAAAACTTTCTCCCCAGCACATTACACAACAGCTGAGTGTATTCAGCTCAGTTTCTTTTATATTTCTGTGACTAGACAATCTTATGATCACCCAAGAAACTCTGTTGTGAAGGGTAACCAAATCCTCCTTTAAAGCCCAAATGATCTCTACATAAGTCTCAAGTATTTCCCACAACTACACTCGCTGAGGTAGGTGTAAAGTCCAGGGGAAGGAGCTGGGAAGTATTAACATACTTTGAAACAGATCCCGGTCACGGCTGCCAGGGCCCGTGCTCCAAATTCTACTCACAGTCTCTGGCTCCATCTAGAGATTAATCACTCGAACTGCAGTACTGGGATTCCAGCAACGATCAGAGGAAAGGAGGAGAAAAACACGGATAAAGCCATGATGGCTTTAGGTACTCTCTTCCCCTCTTTCTATGCTGGGAAGATGAGGACTGTCCTGGATGCATCACCTAGAGTCTCATACTCTAGTGCCCATGAACATATCAAATATAAAGCCAGAGTTTTGCAGTTCTGGATATCATAGAACTATAGAATGTTTCACATTGGAAGGGACCTTAAAGATCATCCAGTCCCAACACCCCTGCCCCGGGCAGGGACACCTCCCACCAGAGCAGGTTGCTCAAAGCCCATCCAGCCTGGCCTTGAACCCCTCCAGGGATGGGGCAGCCACAGCTTCTCTGGGCAACCAGGGGCTCCCCCCCCTCACAGTAAAGAATTTCTCCCTAGTATCTAATCTAAATGTCTCTCATCTTAAAACTGTTCCACCTTGTCCTATGGCTCCCCTCCCTGATCAAGAGTCCCTCCCCAGCTTGCCTGGAGCCCCTTCAGGGACTGGAAGGGGCTCTAAGGTCTCCCTGGAGCCTTCTTTTCTCCAGGCTGAACTCCCCCCAAATCTCTCAGCCTGTCCTCACAGCAAAGGGGCTCCAGCCTTCAGGGCATCTCTGTGGCCTCCTCTGGCCCTGCTCCAACAGGTCCATGTCCTTCTGATGTTGGTGGCCCCAGAGCTGGAGGCAGTTCTACAGGTGGGGTCTCCCCAGAGCGGAGCAAAGGGGTAGAATCCCCTCCCTTGCCCTGCTGGCCATGCTGCTCGGGAGGCAGCCCAGCACGCGAGGGGGCTTTCTGGGCTGTGAGCGCACGTTGCCAGCTCAAGCTGAGGTTCTCATCAACCACCACCTCCTCATGCTAGAAAGATTATACCATCAAGAAAAAGCATTCCTTTCCATTCACTGATGTCATTGATGGAATGCTGCAGGACAAACAGAATGTTTCATTGAACAGATCTTATCTGTTTACGGGAAAAGGATGATATTGCTTCACATACATTTGTTCTGCGGTTCCCAAGTTATAGCAGAGCCACGTAAACAAAGTGCACTAACCGTCTTTTTGCTGAATAAACAGGAAAAGCAGTATCAAGATACCAAGTCACGATACAAGACTGACCCACCATAGCCATGTAGTCTGTTCTGCTCATGGAAAAGGTCCATAACAGCCGAGATGGCCATGCTGGCAGTAAGCTGATTTATGCCAAAGCAATTACCTCCAGCAGCCAGAAAGTGCCATAAGATCAGTCCAGGAACGTGAAAAAAAATTTAACATGAATTCAGAGCTCACCTTTCAAGATTAATTTGCTCATTTAAGAGGTAATCTGCAACAATCTTACCTCTACATCCTGCTTGTTAGCCAACACCAGAATGGGAACTCCCTCGAGAGCTTCGCTGGTGATCATCTTCTCTATAAAGCACAGAAACAAAACCAGAGGTTTAGCTGGGTTTGGAAGATAAAGTTGTATAAATGCCTGACAGACTCTCTGGATGTAAAGATGAAGCAAGAAGCTCCTTCATGTGTCATAGTTTAATCTGACCCAGCCTTTCAGGCCACACAGCTTACCTTCAGGGCACAGGAACAGACATGACAGTAATGAGAGTAATGAGAGAACTGTGCCATAACACAATGTGAAATCACAGGACAGGCAGAATCACACAACCATTCAGGTTGGAAGAGACCCTTGGGATCACTGAGTCCAACCATCAGCCCCACTCTACAAAGTTCTCCCCTACACCAGATCCCTCAACACCACATCTCATCCACTCTGCAACACAGTCAGGTAAAACACAACGCACTCACCAAAAGCTCTTTTGGATTCCGAGAGCCTCTCTTCGTCCGTGGAGTCAATAACATAGATCACCCCATGAGACTCAGCGTAATACTGAAAGGATAACACAGATATTAGTGTACCTTCCTCTAGGGCCAGTGGTTTCTCTTCCTGATTTTTTTTTAAAGTTGGTAAAATTTTGATACACGTGGAAGAGATCAACCAGTTAGAGCCAACTGTTTCCACTGCATATATCCAGAGGAAAGAACTGTGGCACACAAAAGGCACTGCCTACTGATTACAGCAGGTGAAAAAGCCTATCCATCCCCCCAAAAGTTCACCTCTCCCCACACAACCCTCAGTTGTGGGTTGGTGATTGCTGCCTCTAAACAATTAGTTGAATCTCCAGAGAGGTGTGATGTTAAATAGCAGGGTTACCAATAAGCCTGTACAATCATTAAATGAGCATACTGCTGTGATTCTAAAAGACCCAAAAAAAAAAAACCCCAAAAACCCAAACATCTCCAACCTTGTCCCAAAGAGACTGCAGTTCCTCCTGGCCACCAAGATCCCAGAACATTAGCCGAGTTTTGCCTACATCAATAGTACCAACTAGAGAAAGAGGAGAAAAAACAATTCAATGAAATCTAAAAGTGTTCTCGAAAGCACAAGCACCTGCAACCCCCCCCTAAGAAATCTGGGGTAGAACCATCTTCCTGAGGAAGCAATCACATACAGTGGCTGCTTTCAACGACAGAACAACCCCTTCACAGAGACTGAGTATCACTAGTACCAGACAGAGTCGATATCAGTGCAAATAACACCAGAATCAGCTCAGAGAATGAATTCCAGTGAAATTTGGCTTAAACTCCCAGCACAGCACTGAATTGGGATACTTGGGGGTTTTAAGTCTTCAGGTTTCTTTCCCTCCCTAAGACAAGCAAGCCTATTTTATAAGAAGACATGGGGAGTTGGGAGATATAATGCCAACTTCAAGGAACTATTTTGTCAATTCTTAAATATTTCACACAAGCAGCAGCTGTTGTCTAATGGTGCAGAAAAGCTGAGAAAACTCCCAAGACATTTACTTACTGTTTAAGCCTACAGTGGTTGTGATTTTGGACAAACTCATCCCTTTGTAGTTCTTGTTAAATCGAGTTTTAGTTTGCTCAAGGAAGGTCTGAAAAGGAACAAGAAGAAGTACTCATTCTCAAAAATGCTGCTGGCTAGGGTAATTCTAACTCAGACCTGCCTTTTCATTTCTGCAGAATCCTGCTCCACCTAACCATGGAACAAACCCACTCCTCTTGATCCTTATTTTAGCAAGGAAAGAAGGGATTACAGGTGATTATGGGATTATCAAAGCCTCAGCTACGTCCCTAAAAGCTTATGTTAAATTTAAATAAAAAGGGAAAAGTTGCTGCTTTGGTGTGACATCAGTAAAATAACTCAGGGTGCAGCTGAAGAGAGACTGACCTGTCACAAGGTTTATCTTTCAAGGATGTTTAGAATTGCGTGTGCCCTCCATGCAATTCAGAACCAACAGCACTTACGGTTTTACCAGCATTGTCCAAGCCAAGGATCAAGATGCAGTACTCATCCCTCTGGAACATGTATTTATAGAGGCCAGACAGCAGAGTATACATCCTGCTCCTGCAACAAGTACCAGGAAATCATTAACAAACAGGTTCTTTCCCAAAGTCTCACATTTCACAACGCAAGCTTCTCCTAAAACCAGATAAAGAGCCAGATAAATAGTCAGATAAATAAATGACGTTATTCTTCTATCAGTAACTCTCATATTTAGGCAGTCCCAGGAAAAATCACAGATCCAAGAGAGATCACACAAATAGCTCAAAATCAAATTTTCAAATGCATACAAGCGAGGGGTTATTTTCCAAAAAGCTTAACCTGCACATCGCACCCAGCATCCACTGCAAACTCACCCCTCGACTGAGAACTATCCTGTTTGCTTCGGGGCTTAAAGGAGAGCTAAAGGAGAGCTCAAATGTGTTTTATGGTACGTGTAAGACTCATGGGAAACAAAGCCAACTTCACACCAATACACAGAACAAGTAATTTGAGCAAGAACGTACAGGCCAGTCCCTCCCTCCTTCTTCCTGATCCCGTCCTATGAAATCTGCAATGGTTGAACTGAGTGCAGCGCATGCTAAAGGCACATAAAACCCCTACTTATCTTAATTTAAGCCTTATCCAGCAGCAGCCCTCTGTTACAGTGTCCACCATACAAGCATTCACCATCTTACAACGCCGCGGAGACAGGGCAGGTACGTTTACGAGTCAAAAGCACAAGACTAACAACCAGCCAGAGCGACACCAGCACTTGCAGAAGCCCACGGGCTCTTTGTGGCTGGATTCGCACAGCCAAGGCAGGGCAGACCCGCCCGGCCGCAGGAGGCAGCGGTACCAAGTGCTACAGCTGACCCCCGGAACGTGGCAACAGCTCTTCTGGTTAAACACCGGCAACCAGAACCTCAAGGCAAAGCCTTTGTGAGGGAACCGTCTTGCAGCAAGCGCGCAGATAAACAACCACTCTGAAGTCAAACAACACTGCCGAAAGGAAGAAGAAAAACCCGAGCGTTCCAGGCCAGAAGGGGCATCTCAGGCGGGCACAGCCAGCCCGGGGACAGGGCCCTGCCGCGCTTTACCTGCCCAGCCAGGAGCAGCGGGGACCCTTCGCCCCGGGCGGGGCGAGCGGCGCAGGCTTACGCCGTCCCCGGGAAGGCCTCAAGGCCGCGGGATGGGGACAACCCCCCAACTCGATCCCTTTCGGGCCTGCAAGCGACCCGAGGCGTGTCCGACCACCGGCCCGCTCCCCTTATGAGCCTCCCCCAGCCTTCCCCTGCCACGGTTTGACAGGGCAGAAGGGGAAAACCGACCCCCTCCGCCATTTCCCCCTCACAGCCCCGGACGGGGTCCCGGCGGCACCTCGTAGTTCCATCCAAGCCCGCCCATGCCCTGTGGTCCCCCCGCCACGGCCCTAGCCACCCCTCGAGCGACGGGCATAGCCCGAAACCCACGGCCCCTCACCGGGCACCGGAGACCCCTCCCGTCACGCAGCGGCTCAACGCTGCCCGTCGGCACCGACCACCGGCGCTGTCCCTCGCACGGCATCCTGGGAATTGTAGTTCTAGCACTGCATTTAGGGCCGCTCAGGCCGCTGAGATGACTACAACTCCCAGAATGCTTCGCGAAAGAGAGCATGCGCAGTAGAGAGAGGGCGGCTCGCTGCTGAAGTGGCGTAACGCGTTGGCTCGAGAAGCCGGAAGTCGGGTGAGAGGGGGACCGGAAGTTGGTGTGGTGTCATGGCGGCGGCACAGTAAAGGAAGGGGGGAGCTGAGGGGTGAGCGGGGCGGCCGAGTGGGGGCCGGATCAGGAGGTTGTTGTCGGCCCCCCAGAGCGGAGGCGTCGCGCTGTGAGACCCCGGTCGGTGGGGGGGAGCGGTGCCGCGTGTGGGCCCAGTAGGCCTCAGCGGGCGCTGTGGCGGGGGAGGGCAGGGCCAGACCTCCCCTCGGACTCTCTCGTCGCCTTTCGCCGCAGGAGCATCGCCTGGTTACTTCCGAGGGAGGGGCTGGACGGTGGGGTAGATGGTAGCTTCTGCGGACAAGGTCCTGTTACCCAAAAAGTTGCTTAAGTAGACTCTCTTTTAATGTTTTCGGAGTTGCCAGAGAGGACACAGTTAAATACACCTTTATTTTGCTGATAATGGATGAAGAGAGTCTGGAAGCAGCCATTCAGACTTACAATGCCCAGCTGCAGCAAGTGGAGCTGGCTTTAGGGGCAGGCCTGGACCCATCACAACAGTCGGACTTGATTCAGTTGCAGGAGGATTTAAAGCAGCTGATAGAACTGACTGAAGCCAGCCTGGTGTCTGTTAAAAAGAGCAAACTTCTGGCTACTTTAGATACAAATGCTGCCTCCTCCTCCTCAGTTGGTCTCCTGAAGCAAGACACAAACCCAGAGAACTCTGCCCAGGATGAGGAGTACGCTGCTTTTAAAGAAGCCATTGCTGAGCTTGGAACCGATGAGAAGCCCTCAGCTGATAACAATGAGGTACCATCAAAGAGAGATGAAGAAACTGATGACAAAACCGAATCAAAGTACAGTGAAGATGAGGAGGAATCTGACAGAGAAGAGGAAGAGGAGGAGGAATTGAGTGGGATGAAGGTTAAAGCCCCCTACTACAGCTCATGGGGGACCCTGGAGTACCATAATGCCATGATTGTGGGGACAGAGGACTTAGAAGACGGCAGCCCCGGAGTCAGAGTGCTGTATCTCTACCCAACTCACAAGTCTTTGAAGCCGTGCCCGTTCTTCTTGGATGACAAATGCAGATTTAAAGAGAATTGTCGGTAAAAAAGCAAAAGGGGTGTGGGGGGGGGGGATCTATGTCCTTCCTGTAGCCAAGGGCCTTGTCCTCCAGAGGGATAAACCTCTGGAAGCGCCACGTTCAGCTGTCAGACCCAAAGGCATGTTGCCTTTTTGTTGGTGTTTTTACAACGTGCTGTGGTAAACAGGGCTGTCAGTTTGGCTGTTTTCTTTAGCGAACGCAGAGGGGAAGTGGAGGTTTTACTTAATCGGGTGGCTAACTTAAAAAAACGATTGAATAGTTTAAAATAAAACCAGCAGACCTGTCTGTCGATAGTGCCTATGCTCCAGGTGCGTGGAGAGGTTGTAGAGTCTCCATCTGGGGAGATCTTCAGAACCAGATAGACAAGGCCTCGAGCAACCTGCTCGGTCTTTGAAGCTGGTTGTGCTTTGAGCAGGAGGTGGGACTGGAGACCTGCGTGTCTCTCTGATCCCCTTTATTCCAAAGGGTCTGTGAACTCTGTTACTGGGTGTGTCACTAGCAGGAAAAGGTTCATTCTCTGGGGTGCAATGCATTCTTTGTTATGTGGCCTAACTAGCATGTTTGAGATGGAAAAAAAGAATAATTTGTGTAATTGAAATAATACACAGTAAAACTGCTGTGATTACCAGTCACCACCATCACCACCAGTGGTGAGTATTCATCACCACTGACTGCTGGTTGGCATTTCCTTTAAGGAGAGAAGGAATTCTGATTGAAAGCCTGCTGAGATGAGGTAGAGATGATTCCTCTTCCCCCTTCCCTGGCAGGTTTTCTCATGGGCAGGTGGTCTCAGTGGAAGAGCTTCAGCCGTTCCAGGAGCCGAATCTGAGCGCGCTGGAGGTGGGCTCCGCTTGCCTGGCGAAACACAGCGATGGGATCTGGTACACGGCAAAAATAACTGGTGAGTCGCCTGTGGGCGTGCTTTGCCAGGGGTCTGGGTGGAAGGTGAAGGCTGGTGCTCCAGTGAATATAAAAAAATGGCTGTTTTGGTTAACAATAGAAAAACGTGAGGTATGTACCCGCATTCTTAACCTCAAAACCTTGGTGGAGCTGAGAAAACGGGCTGAGTTCTGTCAGAGATTTGGGAACAGGAGAGTGTTAGAGAAAAAGGAGACACAAAGAGCAGGGATGCGGAGAGGAAATGAGTGTGTGGTCATTAACTGCACCGAAGGGGAGGAGGCAGGTATGGCAGGAATTTGCGTGCGTATTGGGTTAGAATTGCAATAATCTGCTCTTGTTTAAACAAAAGCCAGGGGAGCTGGCCCTGCCCATCAGCTGCTGATACAGGCTCCCCCATGTCCTGGGAAGGGCGAGGGTTTATTCTCTCTTTGCATCTTTCTTTGACTATTATTAGGTCAGGGGAGCAGGGAGCAAGTCTAATTTTGGTTAAATTCCATTTCTCAGCAGCCCATCTCTCTTCATTTTTAGAAATAAACCTTTAAGTATCAACACAGGCATTGTGGAAAGAGCTTTTCATTGCATTGGGGGCTTTTCTCTCCCAGTCAGGAGTCTACAGCACAAAAAAACCCCAGAATTTTTTTAAAACACGTGTTCCTTGGGCTTTCCCCCTCTCCTTGTCGTTCCACTGGAGGTGCCTGTGTTCTAGAAAGCCCTCTGCCACTTGTGTGTTGGAGACTTTGTTGAACTCCTGCTCTTGGCTTTTCCTTCTGCAGACATTGACAGTGGTTACTACACTGTGAAGTTTGATTCCCTGCTGCTCAAGGAAGCTGTTGTGGAAGGAGACAGCGTCATTCCCCCCCTGAGAAGTGAAGATGCTGCTGGGTCTGAGGAGTCTGATGCAGACAGTGTTGATGACTCTGGTTACGCTAAAGGTAAGAGAGTGGGGACAGTGAGAGCAAAAGGGACTTGTGATCTCGGTCTGCCTTTCTCTGGGATCTGTGGAATTACTCTCCTGGAGCTTTTGTTTCAAATATCTCACCTGTGATGAAGGAGCAGCTAAACTCTTTATGTGTTGCTGAAAGATAGAGAACAGTAATTAGCAATTATGTTACAATTGCAAACTAACATCTTTGGTTTATGCAAATTACGGGCCTGGTGGAGGTTGGAGGTTTCCATGGGAACTTCCAACACGTGAAAGAGGGTGTGATATTTTAGAGCCGAGTTCCAAGCTCTGAGTCTTTCTTGTGTGGCTGCCTGAGCTGAGCTAACAGGAGACTTCCTCATCTGTGGGACCTCCGTGTAGCTCCATGACACAGGAGAATGAGATCCCGGGAATTGTGAGTGGTCCTTCCAGTGGCCTCAGTGAGGTCACAGGAATATCCATGCTCTGTTTTACTAGTAAAAATTGACACAGAGAGAGCTCACGTGACTTCTTTAAGATTACACAGGCAGCACTGTCCCTCTGCTAGTGCCACAGTTATGCCACAGGGACAAAGTTGTGTCCTAGAGCTCTTTACATTGAGCCTAATAGAGATCATTGGATCCTAATAATGCAAAATTAGCCTTGTGGCCTAGAGGAGCCTCATACCACAGGCATGAGCTGGAGGCACAGACTGAGTGTTACACACCACCGTGCCAGATTTTACTCTGCTGGTCTGTGTCAGTCTGTGTCACCATCCAAGAAGGAAAAAAATAAGGAAGCATAAAAACTTTTGGATGATTCTGCCTGGAACTGTGAGATTTAATGAGGAATCTCACTTGATTTAAGTGGCTCGCTGTGCAGTGTTCATTAAAAGACGACAGCTCAGTAGGAGGGAAGTAAGGCTGGAGGAGCAGCTGAAGGATTCCAGGGTGGGAGAAAGAAGTTCTGCCTCCTGGGGGGGTTTTCATGCTGTTTGGGTGCAGCAGATGGAGGTTTTGTGGAGCAGCTTTGTTTCTGTGTTTCACTGGCTCTTCTCTCCTGTGCCACAGTGATAGACTCGGGAGTCCCAGAGAACGGGGACTGGGCTCCTGCCTGCAGTTCTTCTTTCGGTGGCTGGGAAGCCCATACTCGGGGTATCGGCTCCAAACTGCTTGTTCGGATGGGGTACCAGTTTGGGAAAGGTAAGGGGAGAAGGTGGTGCTGGTGGTGGGAGGGCCTGATTTGCCTCATCAGCTCAGTCTCGTGATGGATCCTAAAGCTACTTAAGGAAAACAAGGGGTTTGGATATTTCTTGTTTTCCTTTGCTGAAGGGCTGGTTAGATAAGGTTCAAGCTGTGATGAATCACACCTGTCTGAAGTGTTAGGAGAAAGGAAGGAGCAGCTATTTCATGGAGGTACAGGCACATGTGTGCACCAGCCCCTCTATGGTAAGAGCAAAAATGGGAGGCATTTGGGACCATGGTCAAGTTCATGATTAAAGCCGTGAGAACTGTCGTACGAGACGTTCAAAGGCTTTAGGTAGAAGGGAACTGATCTGTGAAGCTTCTGATGTCTGTGTTAAAGCATCTCCTGGCTCTAGATGCAGACTGCAAAGCCTGCTGAACTCGCTCCTCGCTACCCAAATTGCATGGGGCCTGGGGGGCTTTAGGAGGCCAATCTGCTGCCTGCATTTGTCTTAGTTCTCCCAGAGGAGCCAAACCAGTTTCAAGGACCTGGGCTGAGAAGCTGAGAGTGTGAAGCTGAGCCTAGTTTCACAGAAACCAGCCTGACAGATGGCCTAGGGCTTTTTGTCACTTACCTTCTGCTGGAGAAAGCTCCTGTTGTAGCATCTGCAGCCACCGTGCTGTGGCCTTTGCTGCTCCCTTTGACTTGGGTGGTAGTTGCAGCTTTTTGTACCTCCACGAGCCTCTTTGCTTCTTCTAAGCTTGTGACTGTCGGTGTGAGCTTGTGGTGGGAGGTGACTTGGAGAGGGGACGTCCTCCCTTGCAGTAATCACTTGGTGTCTCCCCTTCAGGGTTAGGGAAGAATTCTGAGGGCCGAGTGGAACCGGTGCAGGCTGTGGTACTTCCTAAAGGGAAGTCCCTCGACCAGTGTGCTGAGGTGCTTCAGAGGAAGAAACAGGGGAAGCTGGACCCAAGCAAATCCAGGAAGTGCCGAGCGAAGGGAAACAGCTCTGGACAATTCCCCGCTGGCAGCCGTAAGCCTCCCCGCAATGTGTTTGACTTTTTAAATGAGAAACTGCGAGGGAAGAGCACTGGGGAGAAGGCTGGAGGGATGGCAGTGCCAGAGAGGAACAGCAAAGAGATCTACCATGCCAGCAAGAGCACCAGGAGAGCCCTGAGCGTCCGCCTCTTTCAGACGATGGAGAAGATCGAACAAACGCAGAGGGATATCATAGGCATCCAGCAGGCCCTGGAACGCAACATTGGACGGTAGGAAAACATTCTCTTGGGGACTGCAGGATGAACTGAGAATTCCTGGTGCTTCTGGGAAGGGCTGGGCTTGAAATGAGCAATGGGAGAAACAAGTGACATATATTTAGATGAGACCCATGGGGAAGTGGAGGAGAGAGAGACTTCAGCGTGTGCTGTAGACCAGGACACTGGCAGACGTGTGATCATCAAATCAGAGAACGGTTAGAGCTGGAAGGGACCTTAAAGATCATCAAGTTCCAACCCCCCCTGCCCTGGGCAGTGTCCTTTGGGCTGGGGCAAAGAGAGGAGCTCTCTGAGGAAAGGTGCTGGCATCCTTTCCTTCTGCAGTTCTGCTGTGGAGCACCACAGGAGGACGTTTTCTAGCCCAAATTGAGCTGAGCATCAGGTTCTTCCTGGCTTTCAGCGGGTTGCCTGTGCACCAGTCCCACAGGAAAAGGCAAAGCCTGCCGAGGTGGTGAGGAGGCTTTGATCTCAGGATGACATTGCTCTAACGCTTCTTTGCTTGCAGGCACAGCGTTGCTACAGCACAGCTGGAGAAGAAGCTGGCAAATGCCCACCAACAGCTGGGGCAGCTGCAGGCCCAGGAAGCCAGTCTGCAGCGGGAGCAGAAGAAAGCAGAAACGCATAAGAAGATGACTGAGTTCTAGTCTCCGAGGAAGGCGTGTGACTGCAGTGATTGTCCTTCTAGCCAGCCCCGGTGCTTGTGGCCTCTGAGCCTGGGTTGAGCCATCCTGCTCCTCCTGGCCTCAGGCTGCCCAGCCTGAAAATCGGGCCGAAAAGCAGCAGTTTCCTAAAACCTGATGCTTCTGGGCTCTGCTGGGAGAGGGTGGGGAGCGCACATCCGTCCAGGCCTGGAAGCCTTCAGTGAGCCTGAGCCTCCTCTAACAGCTGACTACAAGAAACACGATTCTCCACTCTCTTGCACACTTCTTTCCGCTGTTACCACCGCGGTGGCACCTCCATCCAGAGGCTGTAGCTGCTCAGGTGATAACGTCGCTGGCTACAAACCAGCTGAGGAGGGGCTTCTGAAAGCCCCACATCCTGCCATCAACTGTGGCTTGTGTTTGCAGCCAACTGACGAACACGAGTGGAGGCAGGGTCCTGAGCACGTTCTGGCAAAGCAGAGAAAAGGCTTGTGCTGGGTGAAAACAACAAAGGCAAATTGCTTCAGCTGCTCTGCACCCTTCTGGGGTGGTTTTGCTGTAGGATCTATCTGAGAACTCATTTTTTGGGGGGGTGGGGGAGAGCAGTTCCTTGTAGCCCTGGTGTAACAAACAGACAGAAAGCTGGCAGCTTGGAGGTGGGTACTAGTACCCTCCAGCATCAGATTTCATCAGTTTGGCTGTAAGAGTATCCCTGGGACATGCTGTAGCCAAACTGACGGGCTTGGCATGGGAAGCTGCGTGGTTCCACCAGTGGAGTGCCAAAACTGGGGGAATAAGAGAGCAGAGTGACAAATTCTCAAACCTCTTACCCAGGAGCAACTCCACAAGGAAACTGGCGATTTTGGCTATTGTTACTCGAGTTGTTCTGTCCCAGGTGGCTCACTGAACGCCGATTCTTCTATTAGGAAAGCCTCAGGACCCAGATCCAGGTCAGACTGGGCCCTGGATGAGCACAAAGGTGGTGTCTGGCTGTGCCCCTCGGGAGCCCTGGCCGTGTCGGAGCTTCAGGCTGTGCTGGAAATGGGCTGGGTGAGTGAAGTGTCGTGTCCTGCAGCGTGGACAGCCTTCAGTCAGGAGGGATGCCTTCCTTCTCCCCTAGATGATACTCCATGCTGGTGGCAGCCAGTCCTTGCCCCAGAGGAGGTGGTGGTTTCATCAGGCTGTTTCTGGTGGGACTTGGGCACTCTAATTGCTTTGTAAAAGAAAAACAAACAACCCTTGCCATTTCATGCCACTGTATTAAGGACACATTTTTCTCTTAATTTAAGAATGGGTTTCTTTTTATTCTGTGAGTCAGTTTTCTAATGAAAAGCGTTGCTCCTTTAGTATCAGCTTTTTAATCTGTTCCTAAGAAACTTCATAAAGCTGCTGGTAAGTGGGCCTGGGCAGGGCTGCACCTACTGGTAGGGTCGGGCTGCCGAACCCCCCAGGAAGTCTAAGGCTGAAGGAGGTACAATCAGAGTTGCTCGAGTCGTGTGGGATTCGGCGTCGCTGCAGACACCTCAGAAAACGCAGAGCAGCAGCAGAAGTAACCAGGGTGAACGTCTTCAGGAGACCCTTTGGAGTGACCTTCCTGGGGAGCACTTGGGCCCTGCTGTGGTGGGCACTGTGTGGAAGTGGAAGGTGGCGTGGGGCGGCCTCGAGCCCTTCAGCATCCATCCCTTTGGAGCTACGTTGGCCATCCTCTCTTTGTTCTGCATTTGGGCTCTCCACGCACTGGGCTAAGCTGGAGGGTTTGACAATGGTTCTCAGTGCCCTTCCCTCACAAACGACTGCTTGTTCCCCACACTCGAGCACTGGGTGGCGACGAGGACTAATGTGCCCATCATAGCGCGGGCACTTGCCCAGTTGGCCCATGGCTGGGGAGCCAAACTGGGCAGAGAAATTTCTTGGGGTTGTTTTTTTTCATGTGCTCTGACACTGTTTAACATCAGCACCTCCTTAGGAGTGGGGTGTATCAGCCCCCTGGCTCAGCTCAGTTGTATTTTTACCCTTCTTGGGCAATTTCTGCAGCCTGACTCCTCAGACTCCTGCTCCAGCGGCTGCTGCTTTCCCACCCGACACGGTTCACGTTCCTGGTGAATAAAGTTGGTTTTCATGTATTATTTTTTTATCCCCTCCTCTCCCCTCCTTGCAAGGCCTTGTTCTTTGGTGATGCTCCATCCCCGGCGCCCCCTTCCTTCCGTGTCTTCCCCCGTGGGCCGAGGGCTGGCACTAGAAGCGGGCGGGTGGGAAGCGGAGCGCGGCAGAGGGTGCTGGTGCGTGCCGGGTGCCTTGTGGCCTCTCTCAGCCGAGGCAGGGAGAAACCCAGCCTACCACAAGGCTTGAAGCAACCACCTCTGCAGGCCAGGAAGCGAGCTGCCTGCAGTGGGAGGCTGCATGGTATCTGCTCCGAGCCTCCTGCTCTGGAAGGAGCTGCGGGGGAGAGCTCGGATGGAGGGGGTTGAAACGCTGGGGAAGGCCTGAGGAGGAGTGACTCCGTGGGGACAAAGGAGGTGAAGTTCTACAGGTGGGCTGGGAAGGACGGGACCATGGTGGGATCCCGGCTCTTCACGCTCAGCTTTTGAGCTCCTGCAAAAGTAAGTGGGGTTTGCTTTGCTGCCTGGCAAAGTTGGGTATCTGCAGCTGAACCCGGGGTTGAAAAGTGCTTTAAAAAACCCCCTGATCTGTGTAGAAATGGCAGTGCTGGGGCTGCTGCTGCAGCCAGCTGGGCTGGACGGGTGGGATTCCTGCTCGGAAAGCTGCAGAGTGGAAGCACCGGCCCGGTTAAACTCCGAGTTGGCTGCAAATTTTGTGCCACTTGATGGTTCTGGCGGCGTCTGGGCTTAAAAAGGACACAAAGGTGCTCGAGCTGGGCCGGGGTGCCGGGGCTTGAGTCTAGAGGTTGAGAGGGAACCAGCTGCTTTCATGGGGAACGAATTGTTGAGTTGAGAGGTGTGGGGGGGTGTTTTTCAACAGAAAAAAAGGCCAGTTGTCTTTTGGGGAGGGGACTAGCCATTTTGCTCGCGTGCGGAACAGCTCGTGGGGAGCTGCTGGGCTCCCTGCTGCAGGGCAGGAGAGTGGGTGGGCACTGCAGCCCTGCCTTCTGTAACCCCGAAATTATGTGAAACTCCTGAACTGGTGGCAAGAAAACCGCTGGGAGAGGTGGGTGATGGTGGAGAAAACACGTGTCTCCTCGATGCCCCCAGCCTGTGTGTTGGAATCTGGCTCCCTGTAACTGCCACACCGAGAGTCTCTGCGGCAGGTTCTCAGCCTCCGCTCAGGAGCGCGTTTCTCTGCCCAAGTAAGAGCATTTCCCGCAATCACGGAAGGGAGGGAAGGAAGAAAAAACACTAAAATGATGTCAGGCTCGACCGAAGCCGCAGGGTGTGAGCAGGCGGGTGGCTTTCCTTACGGTTTGAATGCTCTGCTGCCACCAAAGCCGCTCCAGCCTAGGGGTAGCGACTGGGAGTGTCACTACAAGCACACATCCAAACTTTGTGACGTTTGGGTCTGGTGGTCAGTAATCAGAGTTGTCCTTTTCTGAAGGAAACGGCTCCAGAGAATCTCTCCCTCCTCCTGCAGGAGTGCAAGTGAAGTGGGTGAGATCTGCCAGCTCCCTGTTTGAAAGAGCCTTAACGTTTACTAATGGCACCTTGCGTAGGGCGGATTGGGTGCTGGTGACGAGCTGCTACGGGCCTTTAACTTTTCATCATTGAAGAAAATGGAGAAGAAAAAAAAAAAAACAACAAACCAACAAAACCCTATCTACTTCTGCTTCTTGGGACCTTTCTGTTCTTTCAGCCCGGGTCCCCAGGGTCCCCGAGCTGCGCTTGCTGCAGTCGCTGATGGAAATCAGCTCGCAGTGTTTGTCCTGGTTTCTTGCTTTAAGTACTTGCATAGACTTTCTTCTCGCCTCCCGGCGCCGAGCGCTGCGTGCGGTTTTATCTGGGTAGATGAATCAGAGGCCAGGCAAAATCGGCAGCAGCAGCACTTAATCTTACAGTGAATTTAATCTGGTTTTCCTGAGGCCCAGCTGAGGAGCTCGTGCCTCTTGCAGGAGTCACAAAAACACCTCCCGTGTCCTGGAGTAAGGAGCCGCCTGCGTCTGTGGAGCCCGTGCTGGGCTACCAGGGAAGGGGGTCACTCCCCCCCTCGCTGGGCTGTGAGTCTCACGTAGGCAGCGGCTGTGACTGTGCTCATCTTCAAAGCCATCTTGCTTTGCGGAGGCAGCGTGTGGCAAAGCGCCATCTGCTGAGGCTCCGGCCCCAGGGAACAGCCCCAGGGAGGCTGGGAGATCGATAACTTTATCGGCAGGAAATTCAAGGTGTGCCTTCCAAAAGCCCTGTTTGAGACTTTGCCTTGCAAACCTGCCCAGTCCTGCCTCAGCGGCTCCAGTCAGACACTGGGTTGTCCTCTCAAATTGGTAATTCTGGGAGAACCAATGTCCCATCCCAGAAGCGGCTTCTCCCAGTGACTTCTAAGCCTGAACGAGCACCTCCTGGCCATTTCCATAGGTCAGAAGCCCAGGAGCAACCACCAACACCCTTCCCCTGCACAAGAAAAAGTAGGTCAGAGGAGTTTCTCTATATTAGTTTTGACTTAGGAAGCCTCTCCGCTCTTCCAGCTTAAAAATTCGGGGATGGAAAATCCACCCGCTGTGGGATAAGCTGCCCCGTGTGTGTGTGTGTCTGCCTCAGCCCGCTAAAACTTGGGTTCCGAGGCAGAGCCAGCTCCCAGCCCTCTCCCCTCGTTAGAATCTTCTCAGTTAAACCTCAGAGCCTGCTCGGTTCTGCCCTGACCGGAGTCACTTCTGCAGCCGGCCACCCTGTCGCTCTAATGAGCTCGAACAAGTTCAGCGAGGACTCTCTAAAGCGCCTGCCCCTGTTGCAGGTAATCTGTGTAATTAATACCTGCTCAGACAGAAAAGCAGTGTTGTCTAATTAAAACATCGCTGGGGAGGGAACAGCCTTCCCTTCCCAGCTCTGATCTAAGCCAGTCTGTCCAGCCGGGTTAGTCCCTCAAACCTCTCTGTCTCGGTTTCCACGTTGAAATAATTGCTCTCCAGGGGTTAAGGCTTCAGTCAGGGAAGTTTCCAGAGGCGTGGGAAGTTCTCAGATAAAAGGGTGCTACAAGTGGGCAGAGACTTGCTGATACCGGGGTAAAGATGCACCAAAGATGCTGCTGTGTGACACGGGGTGAAGGAGAGAGGGGAGCGGGAGCGGTGGGGTGGCTTCTCACTGCAGCTCGTCTGACCTTCCTCGTCTGGAGTAAGATACGTAAGAGGGTGAGTACGAGGTGCACACCGTGCCCCACGGGCTCTGCATCCCCAGCTGGGCTGGTGGGAAGCTGTCCTGCTCGGCCTGTCCCACCTGGGGACTCTGTCACCAGCCCTGTCTGCACCAGTTATGTGGCTTCTTCCAGCCACGCTTTACTCCAGCGCTGGGAGAATCCCTCAGTCTCCCTTCAGACCAGGCGTTCCCAGGCGCTGGGATGCACATCCCTAATAGCAGGGAAGGCTTTTTGGGGAGCAGGAGCATGCAGGGAGCTGGGCTTGCACTGAGCTGGGGACAACAGCCACCATCCCCATGTGAAGAGGTGTCAGCTTTTGCTTTGGGCTCTGCAGCGGGAACAGGGACGAAGGGACGGGGACGGGGTGTCACCAAGAGCCATCCTGGGGAAGGTGTGGGATGCTAATGGCCTGGGGAGCATCTGCTCTTTGTGTCGGGCTCCCCAGCACCTTCACGCCTCTGCAGCACTTGCTCCAGCCTCGTCGCTGCCGTGGTTTGCAGGGGAGGACCTTTTCCCTTGGATAAGGCTCAGGGTAGAGGGGTGGGTTTGGCCAAGGCATGGCTTTTCCTTTAGGCACAGGAAGGCGGTGGAAAGGCTGGGCATGTTCTGCTCTTGTGCCGAGCTGCCAGTGCCAGAGAGCCAGCCCGGCCGGGCTGGGGCTTGGTTGGGATCCTGCTGCTCCTGCCCCAAGCTGGGATCGTGCTGGGATGAAGCAGGGAGCAACTGGGGTTCCTGCAAGAGCAGAAAGGTCACGGTGGGGTTTGCAGCGCTGGGCTGGGGTCACTCCTCTCTGCACGGCGCTGCAAATGGGGTGACACCGGCAGCACCGTTGAACCCACCCGGCGTTTTCTACCCGGAGACTCCTCAGGTCTCATGGCACGGGCAGACAGGGCCAAATCCTGCGGGATTCAGAGTGGGAGAGAGTGAGACCCACTGTGGAAGGAGGGTGTCTGGGTGCATGCCATCGAGCTCGGGGTGCAAGGAGGGAGAGGCGGCTGTGAGGCTGAAGCTCGCCCTGTTTCCGGGAAGTTGAGTCAACTGTCTGCCTGTCCCATCTGGGTCACCCCACAACCTGTGCTGGGGAGCAGTGCCACCCCCATTCCACAGCCCAGTGTGGTGTCTTGGTGTCCCCAGAAAGTACACTGGTGCTTTTGGGATGTCTCCAGAGAGTTTTCAAGGCCCCTGGGCATGATGTTTTCCAACATCTTGGTGGCAGCTTGGGAGCCGGAGTCCTGTTGGGTTTATTGTTGGTGGTGTTTTTTTAAAAGGAACCAAAATCTGGAGTTTTTCCAGTGGGTGGCAGAGCACTTGCTTCAGGGTGTAGAGCAGAGCATGGACACACCGCAGTGACCCCTGGGAGGGCAGATGGTGGCCTGAAAATGAGACCCTCGGTGCATGTCCCCCTCCAGAGCTCCCAGAGAGAACCCCTGCCTGGGGGCCTGCACTGTGGGGGTCCCAGCAAGCGCTGGGGGCCAGGGAGCACTGCCTGGTGCTGTGCTGAGCCCAGCAGCACCCAGCTGCACCCCAACTTGTGCTTTCTCTCCCCAGAGCTTGGCCCCGCGGTGCTGTCAGAAGCAGCTCCCCCATGGCTGCCACCGGGGATGAGGGGCTGGAGCGGACTCCGCTGCTGTCGGCCAGCGCTGCCCTGGCCCTGCTGGGTGTCCTGGTCTACCTGGGTGCCCTGTGTGCCGCCTGCAGACGGTATGTGCTGCCTGTGCCCCCTCTGCTTTCCTTCCTGGCCCTGGGGACCCCTCGGTGGCATTTGGTGGCTCTTTGTGGAGACCCCACATGTGCCTGTCCCGAGGTAGGACCTGTGGGACCTGCTGCTCTGCTCGCTCTGAACCCCCAACCACAGCAGCTCTGCCTGGCCTGATCCAGCACCCCTCTGCCCCATTGCCCCCCATCGCACCCCCTGCACCCAAAGGAGTGGGTCCCCAGCTGGGGATGGGGACTGTGGCATGGCAGAGGAGCCCTGTGGGATGAGCAGGATGGGTGATGCCAGTGGGGACGCTGGGGGTGCCCGACACGGCTCAGCAGGATGCAGGATGCAACTGAGTCCCCAGCCAGCACAGACCCTGCTGGTGAAGGAGCAGGGCTGTGGGTTTGGGGGTGCTGCTGCTCCAGCGAGGGAACGTGGTGATGCCCATCATGGCCAGGTCAGGGTCCTGAGGCACCTGCTCCTCACCCCTGGCTTGGCCACTCACCTTGAGCTCATCTCTCCTCTCGCCACAGCAAAGGCAGAAAGAAGGTCCCTCCGGATGGAGTGAAGCTGGTGGACAAGGTAAGCGCAGGCTGGGGAGGGGCAGGATCAGCCCCAGGGTGGGACCTCTGGCCACCCCAGCTCCTGGCCACCACCCTGATGTGCGTTCCCCACCGTTGCAGTCCCTGCTCAGACAGACGCAGCTGCGGTCGCTCAGCAAGTCTGACACGAAGCTGCACGAGCTGTACCGGGTGAAGAACAGGGATGACAGTGAGTGGCCATCAAGCCAGGGGTGTTGATGAGGGCTGGTGGCCCTTGGAGGGTGCCCACAGTCCCTTTACCTCCTGGCAAGCACATTGTGGCATGCATGCACATACCACGGTGCCAGGGTGGTGCCAGTAGAGGGGTTGGTGCTTGCTGCCTCCCTGGCGTCCCCCCATCTCCTCTCCTCTCCCCACAGCCCAGCGACCGGTCAGCCTGGATTTCCCCCACGCCGTGTCCCCCCCGGCCACTGCCGACTCCCTGCACAGCTCCGGCGTCAGCGTCCTCCTGCACCGTGAGCTGCCCCAGATCCCTGTCCCCGAGCCACTGGCCACCTCCCTGGGCCCTGACCAGACCTACTCCAACCTGCTCTTCACCCCGCTGCGGAAGCCAGTGGCAGACACCGTCTATGAGTGCCTGGCGGTGGGGGGGGAGGATGCCCCAGTGCCCCCCTCACCCACCAGCACCCAGGTGTCCCCTCCACGGGCTGGACACGGGGTGGCCGATTACGCCTGTGTCCGAAAGGTGAAGAAGATGGTGACCACAGAGGTGCAGGATGAGACCGTGGCGGGACCTTCTGCAGCCCCACAGTGGTGGGATGGGGCGGGCAATGCCCCTCAAGCGAAGGTAGGGCACACAGGGGTCTGTATAACACCCTGGTCTCCCTGTAGAACCCATGTCCAGAGCAGGGTGTTAAATAGGCATTTCCAGTGGAGCTTTTAGCAGGGAACAGGATAAAGCCAAGACTCCCAAGGTGATGGCCACAGTGCTGGTCTCTGTGCCCTGCAAAAGGCTCCCTGGGTTGTGCAAGAAGTGGGATCCCCAACGGGTAATCCATTGCTGGGATCCTGCTGAGGGCTGTAGAAAGTCGGGGGGAGCATGGGGATACCCCAGAGTGGGCAGGGATTGCCCCTGAACACCCCCACCTTCCTTTTGCAGCTGGAAGAGATGTACTCCACAGTGTGCAAAGCCACCAAAAAGAAAACCCAGGTCCCCACATCGTCCCTGAGGGCTGCTAAGGAAGTGGATGCTGGATGGCCTCCCCCCCACCAGGAGGAGGGTGTGCAGGCTGGGTGCTGGTCCCCAGCAGCCCAAGCCCCCCCAGACCCCCGCTATGAGTCCATCAACAACAGAGCCTGGACTGCTCAGGGTCGTGGCCCCGACCCGGACTACGAGGCCGTGGACATTAACTGGAAGAAGGGGGTGAAACGGGACAAGTTGGGGAAGTCCTGTGTCCCTGAGAACCTGTATGAAAGCGTCAGTGACATTTGGGCGGGGGAGTCCCGGCAAGCCTCCGCCAGGACGGTGGCCAACGGGCTGGAGGTGTACATCACCAACCTATAGCGTCCCCCCGGCAGAGGGGTCCTTGGTCAAGGTTTTCCAGGGGCTTGAGCCCCCCAGGGATGGGCACACACCAGCCCAGTGCCCGCCAGGTGGCTGGATGCCCGCAAGCAAAGCTTTCTCTGTACAGAATTTATGTCAATTGTCTTTCAGCATCCTCCTCCCATCCCCACCAGTGCCAGCAGGTTGACATCGGGGTGCCCTGAAGTGGGTGATTTATGGGTACTGGGTTTTCCAAGATGGGAATAGGTTTGGGACCGGTTGTGTTTTGGGGCAGGTGGTGGTGGGGGACTGTGGGGCCAGCTCCCCAGCCCTGGGCTGCAGGATCAGGGCCCTCATAAGCAGGGTTATGCCATGGATGAGGGTCCTCTCTCCTCCCTCTGACTGAGGGAGAGCAGGGCCTTGTCCAGCCCCTAGGAAGCCCCAAGCAGCTTTGATCCCATCACTGAATGGGATTATGTGGGGACCAGGGGCCAGTCCTGCACCTCTGTGCACGGCAGCGTGGGCTGTGGGCTCTGATCCATCCCCTGTCACCCACTCCCACCTTTCAGAGACATCCAGAGATGTCTCCCAAACACCATTAAAAGGCTGAGAGGGAGAAAAGACTCTGAAACTGGCTCCGAAACCCTGGTTGTGGTGGCTGCGGCTGCTGCTGCAGCAACACGGCGGTGCTGGTGCTGGGAGCTGGGTGACCCTGAGCGGGTGCACAGATGGTTTTGCACCTCCGAGACGGGGATGTGCAGCCACCAAGAGCTGCCAAAACGAGGTGGTTGTCCCTGCACAGGGACTCGCTCTGGGGCTGTGCACGGAGCTGGAGAGCCTTTGCACAGCGCTTGCTGCCTGCTCCCCTCCGTGTCACCCCCCCCAACGGGTGCTGCACCCTCAAGAGATGCCAAAAAAGCTTGGGAGAGCTGGACGTGGACCCAGAGCCCTTGGACCCCCTGAGGTTTGATCTTTCCTCCTCTTCTCCCCATGGGAATTTTGGCATCCCCACGCCAGGGGATGCCCAGTGTCCTCTGGACAGCGGACTGATGGTGGCCCTGGTCCCATTGCCCACCTCTGGCTGTAGCCCAGCCGGCTGGAGGCTGCCTGACCTTGGTGCTCGCCGGGGCTGGTTGGGACCTGTGGGGAGGGAGCCCCCGTGCTCTGCCATGCCACGTGGCAGGCAGGAAGCGGGGTGTCTTCCTTCGGCAGCTTCGCCCCCGACGTCGCAGCAGGTGAAGAGATTAGAAACGAAAACAAGTGGCTCGGCAAAGCCCGCTGCAGGCTTGAGGGCGTTGAGGCAGCTCAGGCGCTCGTGCCGCTTCGTCAGCCCGAAGCTCGAAGCCAAACCACAGCCGCTCAAGATAGAGGAGCGGCCCCGGCAGCTGCTCCCACCCCCCTGCGAGATAAGGGCCCCGACGGAGAACAGCGCGGGGCGGCTGGTGCCGATGCTGCCACGCTCTTCCTGCTGCCAGCCCCACCGCACCGGCCTGGGGGCTTCCCCCACGCCACCTCCAGTCGTATCCCTTGTCCTGCTCCCTTCCTCCATCATCCCCATCCCGCAACTCTTCCAGGGCTGGGTTCCTTCTGTACCACCCGAATCCCCCCGGGAGCTGTGTCTGGGCTGCACCAGCCCCATGCAGGAGCATCGCATCCTCCTGGGACCAGAGCTGCTTCTGCCCGTGGGGTTGGGACACGGGTGCCACTGTGTCACTTCCCTGGGGAAAGACAAGCTCAGCACAGCACTGGGCTGCCCTCGGGCTGGGGAAAGTTTCTGCTCTCACTGAGCTGCTGGTGGCCAAAGCATCTCCCAAACCTGCCCCAACGGCAACAGGAAAAGCCCCACGTGCCAGGCTGCCTGGTGGCCCGGAGCTGCCACGCCGTCCCTGGGATTCAGGGGAGCCTGAGTCACGTTTAAACAAGAGAACAACTGCCCAGCGCTCGGGGCGATGGAAAGTGTGCTCAGAGCCCCATGTGGTGGCTCAAAAGCTGGATGGCAAATGAAGGATCCATCCCAAACTATCACTGGGAGCCTTGTGGTGTGAGCAGGAAGGCTTGGGTCGCTGTCAGAGTGCAGGGAGCGGGGTAAGGCTTGGTGACCCCCTCCTTATCCCCGGGGACAGCTGGGGTACCAGGGCCCCGCTGGCTACAGCCTGCCCGCTCCTCCCCACCAGCTGGGACCCCACTGGGGGCTGGGGTCCCCGACACGATGCGAGGGGTGGGTGCTGCCGGGGGGGGGTGTCGGTGTCTCTCGGGGACGGTGTTGCACGGTTCCATTCCCACAAGGGGGAGCGAGCAGGAGGCGGGCGCACGGTGCGGTGCTGCGCGGCGCTGCGCTCCGGGGGGGTG
>VZTM01016085.1:15243-37932 GCA_013400555.1 Jacana jacana | reverse complement strand
GCTAGGAGGTCAGAGAAAGTAATGTTGGTTTCTGCTGCATGCAGTTACCTATCAGGTATTATTTGCCATGATTCCTGATGTCCCACAGCATTCATCTGAGTGCATCTTACCGATCTCAAGGATCTCTCCTCACTTCCAGCACCTTTCCATCAGCCAGGATTTTACCTGTCTGCTTTCAGGGATCCTTTCTTCTTTCTGGGATGCCATTCTTTTTCCAGAACTCATCCTTTCAGTCTGTACCAACCTTACCACCCCAAATCCTGTTTTCCCAATCTAAATAGTCTATGTGCAGAGGTATGATGCGTCATCAGCCACTTAATTCTTAGTTCTGTGCCATATCTCTTTGTTTAATGGAGGATTCAATGGAAATAGCCCTTCTGAAAATGAAAAATTTACATCTCTCCATACCAATTGCAGATTGTAATTCACCATCTTATGTTTAAGGATTCAGAAGTTCCCTTTAAGACATTCACAGACACATACACAGAGACTTAACCTACTGCCTGTTAGTTTTCACATTTGAAACTCTTTTTGATCTCCTGCAATAGTACATTTATTTGAAACTTTGTTAGATTTATTTAGTAATGTATAATTCACCAACTACATCTACTCTTTCAGTAATTTAAAGTATATCACAAAGCTTTTGGCAGTTGACTGTTTTGACTTTATTTAAATCATATTTCCTTTCATCCAACTTGAAAATAAAACATTAACAGAAAAAATTATTCCATAAAAAATTGGTGACTTAATAATGAAGAAGTAGAGGTGAAAGATCTAAGGCTTTTCTATTGGAATTTTTTCTTGTCTCAGTTTTCTGATTTTCAGTTTGCCTAATGTAATTTGTTTCCTTAAAAAAGTGTGGGGTTTAGAAGAAAAGTAGTTTTTATTGGGGGCTTTTCTGTCATTTGGCTTTTTTTGCTAATTTTACTATTAGTTTTTCTTCTGTGTCTTCTCTCAGTCAATATTTAAGTAACAGTAAATTTTATTTCAATTTATACTCCAGTTTTCTAGTCCAGTACCAATTCATGTTTGATTTGTACTGAATTGATTTGAAATCTATGAATAGACATTCAAATGGACAAATATTGCCAACATCCCTTAAGGAAATAAAAATTTACGTTTTAAAGTCTGCTTGAATGAATGAGGTCATGGGAGAGGTATTTCAAATTCTTAACTGATTTCAAGGCTCTGGTACAGGAGATTTTCTTTTGTAATCTGAATAGTTAATAATGGGTGGAAACCAACAGGAGCAAAAAGCTGAATAAACTGTAGTCACAACTGAGCTTTCTGCTTCAGAATAATGTTTTATTTTGCGTGTTAATAAAATAAATTATTTTTCTCGGGTGCATCCAAAGAGGGTTCTCTTTGGATGTTAATGAACATAATTTATGACTTGCAGTTGCATAACAAATTCAGTGATAGCTTGGCATGATCCGAGAAGCACTATCTTGCTTTTTAGTTTATTTAGTGTTGCTTTTGCTAGTTTGAATTTTTAACAAAAAGTAGAAAGTGTCTCTCTATGGCAGTGAACTCAAATAAATATTCACAGTCCATTTACTGAATGACATGTTGACTTGAAACCTGTTACACTTAATATTTTTAATAATTTACTAAGTTTAATATCTTGTTCAGGAGAGAACAAATGTTTCTTCATTCCTTTCATAATATGTGAGGTAATTCAAAAGTCGGGATGAAAAGCTTTAGCAAATGAAGATATGCTTTGCAATATGGTTCCAACAAAAACCTTTAGATGTATAATGGAAATTTCCATTTTTCTTCTCTCTCTTTCAGCATGAATGAAGAAAGCATGGGGAAAAAAAGCTATTGTAAAAGTTATACAAACCTTTCTAGTTTGGGAATAGTTTAGCAGTTTAGTGACTTTGGCCATTCCAGTTATAATGAAATTACTATGAAAAATGTGTATAATGCCATATTAACCAGCCATATTAACCTATTAATAACCGTAGTCTTTTCCTAATTTCTACAAAATTTTAATAAGCAGCGTATTATATCAAAGGTGGGAGAATAATCCTGAATATTCTTTAGGCTTTGCTAGAGAGAAAATTATACGCTGGTAAGCTTAATTAAAAGCTTACTAGGTGTGAAAAATTGAAGTACATGCATCGCCAAATAAAGTTAGAATTTGATTTTTGATGTGCGTGGCTCAAGCTGTACTTAGAAGGAAGGTAAGAAAAAGAGAGAAAATCAATATATCACATAATTACCAAGCAATTCATTTTTGCATTAAATGGATGAAGCATTTTCACTTGTTTGTGTGTTTTCATGTTTAGGCCTGGCAAGCATTAGAAATTTATTTGCTTTACTTTGCAGAATATGTGTGCTTCTTTCTAGGTTTACTAAGAGGTTTTGTTAATTCACAAGGAGGAATGAATGCCAATAGCAGAATCCTGAGAGTTTTTAATAACCAAAAAAATATTCAAATATTTTTCAAGATGTTAAAAGGAAAAAAAACAAAGATGAAAAAATGAAAGTAATTTTGTACTGTCTTATGGTATAGGTCAAGACCCGTGTTGTCTGTTATTGCTATGTAAAGAAAAAAGGCAGTCTGTGTCTTGTGTCATAGAAATAAGCACAGTAGGTTTTGGCTGTGTTTACTTATATATATTTTAATATATTATATAAGAGATTTATATATATATTTAGAGTATAATACCTTGCATTTTCTATGTGACTGCAAGAGCATTTCTCTACTTATATTGGATACTGGTTGAGAAGTCTGGATAGGACTGCCATTAGCGAGGATTTGGGTTCATCTGTAATCTCTTTCTCCAAGAAATTTATCATGTTTGCAGTCTTAATATTTCCTTGGATTTCTTTTTTACTAGCATTGTACTTATATTACTAGTTGAGATCTAGAAAATTAATGATATTAGATTGATAAGTATTTCTTAGGAAAGCAGAGGTTGGTAGACTGAGGAGTTTTATACCCCGCCTTTCAGAAAATAAAAAGGGAGGTCCCAGACAACAGCTTTCTCTGTGATCAGTTGTTATGTTTAACATCTCTCAAAAGCTGCACAATGATGCAGAGGAATATACCAGTCTCTGAAATAAAGTTGTTTCACATCCATTCAGAAACTGAGATAGAGTTTATTCACTCTACCTCAAAAGGTACCACACTTATTGCACCTTTGCAGACATTTCCTTCTGTTTCTCCTTGTTATACAGGTTATATAGAGACTTATTGACTAAATAAATTAGTGCTTAATGGAGTTAAATCCAGCTGGCGGCCGGTCACAGGTGGTGTTCCTCAGGGCTCAGTATTGAGGCCTTTCCTATTTAATATCTTCATTGATGATGTCAATAGGGATATAGAAAACACTATCAGTAAGTTTGCAGATGACTTGAAGTTGGGTGTGAGTGTTGATCTGCTTGAGGGCAGGGATGCTCTACAGAGGGACCTAGATAGACTGGATAGATGGGCCAATGTTAATGGCATGGCCTTCAACGAGGCCAAGTGCCAGGTCCTACACTTGGGCCACAACAACCCCATGCATCGCTACAGGCTTGAGGAAGTGTGGCTGGAGAGCTGCCTGGCAGAAAAGGACCTGGGGGTGCTGGTCGACAGGCGGCTGAACATGAGCCAGCAGAGTGCCAAGGTGGCCAAGAAGGCCAATGGCATCCTGGCTTGCATAAAGAATAGTGTGACCAGCAGAAGTAGGGAGGTGATTGTCCCCCTGTACTCAGCACTGGTGAGGCTGCACCTTGAGTATTGTGTCCAGTTCTGGGCACCTCAGCACAAGAGAGATATTAAGGTGCTGGAGTGAGTGCAGAGGAGGGCTACGAAACTGGTGAAAGGCCTTGAGAATAAGTCTTATGAGGAACGATTGAGGGAGTTGGGACTGTTTAGTCGGCGGAAGAGGAGTCTGAGGGGAGACCTCATCACTTTCTACAACTGCTTGAAAGGGCATTGTAGAGAGGTTGGTGCTGGTCTCTTCTCACGGGCAATTAGCGATAGAACAAGAGGGAACAGCTGCAAGCTGCAGCAGGGTAGGGTTAGGCTGGACATTAGGGAAAAAATTTCACAGAAAGAGTGGTCAGTCAGTGGAATGGTCTGCCCAGGGAGGTGGTGGAGTCACCATCCCTGACTGTTTAAGAGTAGATTGTATGTGGTGTTGAGGGATCTGGTGTAGGGGAGAACTTGTAGAGTAGGGCTGATGGTTGGACTCAATGATCCCAAGGGTCTCTTCCAACCTAAATGATTCTATGATTCTAAATTTAAAAAAATTGTGTAAGATATTAGTAATAATTAAAACCTTCAAGACACAAGATGGTGTTTCTGGACTGTTTTGTTTGGGGTTTTTTTCTTGCCTGGACCAAATTACCTTTTTTCATTGTCACAGCACCCTGATGTCAAACATTTAGCAATGCAGATTACAAAATCCCACTGGATGTGTCAGTCTATAGGAAAATGCACAATGAAGACATACATGGCATTTCTGTATTTACAGGAAGATCCTCACTAAACATGTTTCGAATGCCAGAGCGGCAGATGAGTGTATGGCTGACAACTCTATCTGTGGTCAAAGACCTTCCAAAGGTATCTAAGAAAAGCATACGTTGTTAGTTGGCTTGAATTGAAGAAGTCAAATTATGCTTAAATCCCAAAAGCTTGACAGAGTGCCCAAGTTTTATGTCCCTGTCAAGCTAAGATAACACTGTAATAAGTGTGTGCTGTAACATGCTCAGGATCCTGGTCTCCCAAACAGTCTACTTCAAAGATTTGGCTGATGTGTCATACAGGGTCCTCCTGGATTTCTTCTTTGTGAGAACAAGGTTGGGATTCTGGGATTCTGCCCTGACATAGACAGTCAAGATGCAGGTGAGACAAGCTTAGAATCCCAGTTCTATGGGACTGAATGTCAGGGCAGAATGACAGTTGAATGTCATTCTGTTTAGATGGAAAAAGCTATAACATTTTGAGTAAAATAGTAAATACCCCGTTTCATTCATTAGCTACTGAAATAGAAAAAAAAATTGCTATCAAAAATTTTTAATTTCTAATAAATCCTGTGAAAGACCTCACAATATTTTCACTAAAATAAAAGAGGTAGACGTATATTAATGAAAAAAGAAGGCTTCTCTTTATCTGATCTGAGGAGGACTACATAGGTAACACAGGGAACTGCTATAAATCTCATACTCTTTGAGTCTAAGCTTTTGCCAGGAAGAAGTGAAAAGGCGACATTTCATGCTGAAAGTATTTTCAGTTAGCATATCTGAAAGACTTTAATCACAGAACATAGCTGCTCTCTCAGCTGCATCCTATTTTATACTGAGTACTGCTGAATTGTTAATTGCTATGGAGAGATGAGGATAAGTAACAGTAGGATTAAAGACACTGTGGATTCTATTTCGTTCTGTGTGCATCAGTGTGTGAAAAACAAATATAGAGACTCTTTTTAAACAAATAGCAAAACAGCACCCTCCCAAATCCTCTTACATTATTTACATGGCAACATCTTCTCAATACATGACCTCAACCACTCTTCATATAGTACACGTATAGATGCCAAAAAAGAGCTTTTGTTTTATTTGTCTTCAAAGAGAACACTGAATGCTTTCCAGACTTCACAAATAAAGAGATTTAGGGCCAAAAATAGCATTGTGTTTACTCCTTAATCTCTACTTTGTATTATTACCTTTCAAGGACAGTGAGTAATATTTTGTAATTCCTTTTTTTCTTCTGCAAGGTTAACTCCAGGACATCAGTAGAATAAAAACTGTATCCAAAACAACATATACCAGACCAATTAGGCCTGATATTATCAGTGATCAGTTATGGGGTAGCCAGGAGAAGCAATTCATATGAGACAATGAGCAAAATACCCATCTATCCGATGAGGAGTTCATGCTCTGTGGTCAAGGATAAAATTCAGGTTTCCAACCTGAAATAAGAGAAAGATAACCCACCAAAGAAAATTATTTTAGGGTGCTATTCAGGCTTTATTTACAAATATGATAGTATGCTTTAAAATATCTCCCAAAAGATCTAACTATAGTATCTAATTTTATACTTCTACGCCTTTTACAGAAAATAAGTGATTTGCCTATAAAAAGAAGTACAAAGAGAGGCATGCTGGTTTTCGTCATGGCGAAACTACTCTCAGTTGCTAATATTCTCAGATTATTCACATTAAATGGAAAAGAGGCAGCCTCAGTAGCTTGGGAGTATAAATATTAGCAATATTTTATATTTTCTATTCATTACATTTGCATTCAGTATTTCTCAGCTTTCTAGTCTGCTGTTGTTCTTGGCCATAGATTTATGATTTCATAAAGTATTTTGTTATGTAATTGCTACTGCGGTTCTATAGAATGCAACATGAAGTGCTTTTACTGCTCCTATCAATGTGAATCTTGCCATTGATTTGAATGTAAATAGACTCTAACACTGTGACTCAGTTTCCTTTGAGGAAAAAATATTATCTATAGGGAAGCTTTCTTACTCTACTGAAGTTTCGGAACTGTACTTCACTAATATTTCTGAAACCTTTTGTGATTTTAAAGATGGCACAAAACTACAGTGTATTATTGTGCATCCATTTCAGTTCTTTAGAGGGTATTGACTTATCAGTAAATGCCCATTTTGCTTTTATTGCTTTTTATACTATACTACTTAGTATTCACTTTTAAATCTCAGAGCTGCTCATCTTAGACCTATATTTGTCCAGGCATGCAAGCTAAAATATTGTTTTCCACTTTAATTCATTATATACATTTACAGTAATGTTGAGCTGTAAATATGCATCATATATAAAGAGAAGCTCTTTGAAGGTAAAGTGAAAATTGATGCATTGTAGATATTCATGCTTTGAAATTCAGTCATTTAAAATGTCTTTTTTCTCTCTTGTATATAAGGTGAATTATAGACCATTTTTTTGCTTTATATTTAATAGGAAAAACTATTGTTTAATCAGATTTTGTTGCTGTAGTGTCTTTTTTTTTTATACGTTAGGTTTTTTCTAAGATAGCAGGCTAATAATATTAAAAAGTGTTCATTTGTATTGGTAAATAATTTTCATATCTACAAATTTGCTAGCGCAAAAATACCCTATTATTGTATTTCTAAAAGACATTTATTTAATATGCATTACTGTGTTTGTGTAATAACAGAAACTTAATGGAGCCAATTTTATTGTTTGTTCCATCAATGTTAAAGATAAATGTTATAATAAATTTTCTGCATTAATCTTTTTTAGATTCTTAGAATTATTTTTTTTTTTCTTGAGTGACACTGAGCCAAGTAAAATTGTCAGCAGTATCTTTTTTCATTAATCAAACCCCATGTTAAGACTTTCTAAAAAGAGACTTCTCCGTCATAATTAGTAGTAATCTGATGTTGTGTGATTAGTAGCAGTCTAATGTGGTACAGAATGACAGAGAATGTGTTTGGAATGAGAAGGTGTATCTGACCTGCATGGCCACAATCTCCTGATCCCCTTGCCATCTAGCCTGGGGCTTAGCCAGAGCACATCATGTGCCCAGGTTTCCTTCTCCCAGAAAGGTTGGAAATGAGGGGTGTAGGCTGCCTGCCAGCTCTTTCCCATATGTGATGTGGAAAAGCACACCTGAACTTGGCAGACGGAAAGCTTTTGAAGACCCCACAGTTTAGTCAGATGGCTGAGATTAAACAGTAAAATGTTTTAGAAACACAAAGGGCCTGTGGCTGTCACTGAAGGACTGGGAAAACGGAGTTGTAGCTGTGTAGCCTATTGTTAGGCTATAGAGCTGACTGTCATTTTTGCTTCAAACTACAGTTTCTCCTGTAATTTCAAACTGGCTATGTTCATTGTTCTAAACACTTTCAAGTTCAATAAAGATAACTGAAATTGGTTAGTCATTAATAGAAGGTCATGGGGCTAAAAATAAATTTTTGCTTTTGCTTTATGTTCTTACAGGGGTTAAAATACTTGGGAACAAAGGATAGAAATACATGTCTTGCAGAAAAGAAATGATACCACAAATGCAAGTAGAACAATAAGGCAGAAATAGTCTAGTAAAAAATGTGCTATGAATTGGAGTCAGAGTGGAGATGATAAAGAGGGTGAAGAGGGGAAGCTAAAAAACAAGGTTTGAACAGTGTTTTTGTTTTTTGTTTTTTGGTTTTTTTTTAATTCTCTGCAATGAAGTTATAGTTTTAGAAGAAATAAAAATTCCATTGAACATCTCTGCTCACTGCATGAGTATTTTTATCACAGAACACCAAGGGCATATATGTCCTATGCCAGTTGTGGCTTTCAAAGCAGGTGTATGTGTTTGAGGACACAAGCACAGTTGGGATACTTAGTGGCCTTGTCCATCCTGTCCGTAGGGAGCAATTTCAGGGTGAACTTCCCAAACTGCATCTCAAGCAAAAATAACCAGTTCACCTAAAATCAGTATGTGAGAGTGAGCTTACATGAATGAGATGGTCCCTTAAGACTTAGGATGCGTTACCCTGTCTTTTAATACTTGAATTCTGTGAGACTGTTCAGACACTCAGGACCATTTAGACACTCCGGTTCATTTTTAGAAATATAAGACAATATATGCAAGGTGAGTACTTTGTTTTCTTACTGCTATGCTATACTATAAGCATTCGTATACTTTTCACAAAGTAAAAGACTTTAGTATAGGAGATTGCTTTAAATTGATTTATTATTAAAAATTTGGTTAGCCTAGTTGATTATTTCATTTCCCTCCCTATATTTTTTAGTAGGGGGAAAAAGCCCCACCCAAAATCTCACACTAAGTATATCTTTAGAGGTGAAAATGTTACCTTCAGTACACCATCTTGTGGTTTTGTGTGTGACGCTGCAATTTTCAGAGTTAGACAAGCCATTATAATGAAAAAAGATAGTTAATGCTCTTTAATTTTATGTTTGATCATCATTAATCTTAACCTAGATCATTAAACAATCCACAAAGAATTTCAGTCCTAGACTCCCCCAAACATGCAAATTGTTTGGCGAGTTTAGTCTATGTAGAACAACAAACTATTAAACTATTTTAGGCAGTCATGAGAGCATGCTTTTTTTAGGATACGTTCATTATCATCTTTTACTCTCTGCCAACCAGCTTTTGTGGATTATAAAGCTTGAAGCTTAAATATCGTGCAGACCATTAAAATGGTGTTGCATCCAATTATAATGGCTATAATTGCCTTAATTATGTAAATGAAGGGGCCTTGCCAATCTTATGATACATTAAAGGCTTTAGAAGTGTGTCACAGTAGTTCCATTGAGAATAAATAGCCAAAGAGATGCAGATCGTATGCTAAGTATCTGGATCAGCATTATCTTTCTGTTCATGCGATGTACAAATAAGATAACAGGATGTTGCTGTGTTTGCGTCTTAATTACTGATGTGATGGTAATATTTTTTTACTGATGCTATTTTTATACCATCAATATGCAGTTATATTTAAAAGTCTTTTATTGCTCATCAATGGGAGAGAAATGCTAGAAAAGTACTTTCTTTATCACGTAATTATTTTAAACTAGATTATTTGCCCCTTCTGCTTATTTTGGAAGGTAAAACATGTGCCATTTGTATAACCTACTGCTGAGTTATTCTGGCTTGTAATTATGTCAGAGTTTATTGGATAGTAAAGCTACTTGAGATCCTCAGGAATAGACTGATGGTGATTCAGTAGCATTCTGAAGGAGTGTTGGATCAGTGAGTTTCACCGAGTTGTCTGGAAGTAGGATGTAAACCTACTGGTATTTAAAGAACATGTGATATCCTTTTTGGCAACAGTTCTCAATAATAGTCATTGAATCTTTAGTAGTTTAATCTCCTTTTTCAACTGTGCAATATGCTCCCTGTTAAATAGTTGTTGTATCACTTTTCTGAAGTTACTGTTTTAATAGCTGGTAGAATTTTGATATTCTCTTCAAAATATCAAAGTCCTTTAAAAGCCAGGAATTAAAAAGTCGGGTTTTGCCAGCTATTATTAATGTTTCTGTAGTTACTACACTGAAGTTGGCAGAAATAAAATGTGGTCATTACAGGGTTAATGTTCTGGTGACAGGATGTCACTTTCTGAATTGTTTTTTGTAACTTTTTTTGAAAATATGCTTGTTGGATCTCAAGTAAAAATTTAGACATTTATTTTTTGAAGGTGGCCTCTATAATAAAAATTAATTTCCACTTAATCAAACTTTAAGAAAATACGCCAATAAAAGAAGACCCTTGGCTGGTATCAGCATGTTATTTGGTTTCACAATTTCCTCTTCAGTAATTAAAATATAATCAGTTCTTAGGCATAAAAATTATCACTGAAAATATTTGCTTGCCTTTCCTGAGCATACAGACTTAAAACCAATCATGATTTACTGTTTCACCTTTATTTTTTTTGTATAAATATTTTAATTCTTCACATTTGAGAACTGTTCTTCTTTTGCTTGGTATAATGTTCTGAGGCACTAGTTGGACCGTTTATGTGCCTAATGTGTAAACTGGATGCACTGAAAATGTTTATGTGCGCAGTGAAAGTATGATGACGCTTCGGCCATGTTCACATCATCTGATTATCCTACTAATTTCAAGCTGTGATAATTTCTAGAGTTTGAAAAGGTGATACAATGCTGAAAGGAGATTTAACAAGGTGTCTCCTCCCCAGGGCAAGCCTTGAATGCTTCTGAGTATTTGTCTTTGAAAATACATCTTCCTGTTGCTTAAACAACCACCCTCGCCTTATTGTTCCTGCCTAAGTGTAATTTTAAATTTTCTCCAAGTCCTGCTAGCTTTGAGTCTTCACATAGGTTACTACAGTTTTACTCGGAGGATTGGTAAGAAAAATTAAACAAATATGCACTGGTATTAGCATGATCTAAATCTGTTTCAGGTGATACATTTTTTTAATATCTCCCTTACTTGCAATACCAAGAAGACATTTTCTATTGTAGATTAAAAAAACTTGATTTTTTTTGGTGTACTCTTTGTGAGTCAGCATTATGAAAACATTAGCTAGATACTCTGTGGCTCCAGTTATTATAATTACCCAGCTGTTTTGGTTTTTATCTGCTTCATAAAATACAAGATTTTTTTCCTAATATCTCAATGTAATATTGCAGATGCAGGCTGCTTGACATGTCAGAAATCCTCTAAATAAAACGTTAAAGTCTTCATGGAAAAGGAAAAACCCAGCTTCTTCCCTAAAGGCACCAAGAACCATGAAATTAACTGTGGCATCTGTTTTAACTGTTATTCCTGCTGATGCTGCCAAGATCAAGTGCTATAGCCACCTTCCATGCAGGCATCAGCAGTTGTTCAGTTGTATCAAATTGTAAGCTTGGGCTCATTAGCATGGTGGCACCTTTATAATAGTCTGAATGCTAAATGGAAAGCATTCAGCTTTAAAATATAACTACCCCTTAAAATTAAATGGTTTTGAAAAACAGGTTTCTATTGGGATTAACTAGTACTAAAATAGTTTTTTGTAGGGGAAAAAAACAACCCATCAAATGATCTTATATTTACCATTTACAAGAGTGCAAGGCAAGTAAGCAGAAATCCTGGATTGTTATATATGAAATTGTCAAAACTGTTTGCATTATTTGTCCTGTTTATACAAAGGTTTGTTATAAATTCCTGAGATTCTTAATAGCAGAAGAGCATGATACATTTAGAAATAGAGCTGTAAACACAGATTTAGGGGAAACTGAGTAATTGGTTTTGTTCTGCTTCGCCTTTTCAGCAAGATTGTCTCCTTAGGTGAATTAGGTATAGATGAGAGTTTTAAGCAGGTTTACAATTCAGTTTATTATGTCTCATAGGAATCTGACTTTTTTTGGTCTAGTTTTCTTTTAAGGTCAGTATTTAAAGTTGATCACCCCCTGTAGTATTTTTGCATGCAGAGTTTAAGAGGCTTAAAAGATGCGTCAAAGGCGCTGATACCCTGTAGTATTTAATCACCTTCTCTCTAAAGGTTTAACCTCAGAAGCAGTACAAAAAGAGCATATAGTTTTAACAAAGTGAACAGAGTACTGCAGCAGCTCAGAAAAACAAAGAAATTACAATTACTCCTTCTGCTCTTTTCTTTTGAAACAGGTACAGCGATGGGAAAATGAAACAGAGTAAAATTTCAATAACATGAAAGAGGGACAACTTGTATATTTGTGTCCCTGAGAAATTCAGGAAAGACCAACAGGCCTTGTTCTCAACCCCTGTCAAATGAAGGAATAGGAAAAGGCGTAGTAACAAATTTAGGATCTTAGTTACTCTGTTGCACCCTGTTTGAATTGATTCAAAAGAAAAAAAAAAACATGAGTCAGTACAAGTATATATCCAAGTCAGTAATGATGTTTCTGACAGTTTAATTGTCATTGGATCAGAAGCAGACTGTATAGAAAAAAGGACAAATAACATTAGGAAAACAAGTTAAAAATGACTACTGATGGGAATCATTTGGCTCTCTTGGATACAGGTACAGTTGTTCACCAGCTGTAAAGTGTACTGATAGATAGCATAGAAATACTATACTATACTTCAAAGGCTGAAAGTAACCAATGGTATAAAGTGTGTCAAGGCTAAAGGATGCAGGCAGTTGCCAGAGACCTGTATCTGTGACAGTTTGCCACTTAGAAAAAGAAGGCCAGAAACTAATTCAGTTTTTCACAAGATTGTTGTGTACATATGTTTATTTCTTCATGCCTCTAGATTTTCATTCTTGAGAGTTAAGGGTAGATTTTGTGATGCAAGCATTGATTTACCATGTCCATAGTTGATCCAGGTAGTAATTTAATTATTACTGAGAGCTGTCACTGACTGTAAGGATTAGCAGTCTGGACCTCTTACAGCAAACACCTCACACCTCGGTAGTGTTTGTTTGTGGGCAACATGAATATTGTCATGTAAGGTGCAGTGATCACTCTTACCTGTTCAACCAGACTGTCAGGATGTTCTTAATGTATGGGATTTGTTTCTTAAGCTTATTGAAAAAGGTTCTCAACATTGGCAGGAATTTAGGAGTCAATAGTAAGTATAGTAAAGGAAAACAATGCATATTCCTTACTAGCTGAAATATATCTATCCTCTTTCCTGAGAGCATCCTTATTTTCTTATGTTGAAGAACTATACAGTACTGCTTTCCTCACTGTCTTCCTTTTTGTTGGCTATTTCTACTACTGTTTCCATATACGGTGTAACACTTCACTCTGCAAGTGAAAAGGTATTAGTCCTTATACATTAGGGTAAGAGAGTTAGGGTGAATGATAAGCACTAAGTTACTCATCTTAAATTGCTTGGGTTTATATTTTATTTTGTTGATATTATTTGAAATTACTTCAGTCTTTCTCATAAAGATTTGTAATAAGCGATTGATGCCTACTGTCATAAAGATTGAAAGTAGTTTCCTTTTACTTCTTTTTTTTTTTTTTTTTCCTAAATTTAAGCTATTTCTACATTTCTCCAAAATATTGGGAGGATTTTAAAATCAGTTGTGTTTTGTAACAACAGACTTTGATCTGACCATGGGATCAGACTTCTGATTTACCGTATTTCTCATCTCAAAGTCAGTAACAAGTACAGAAACAAGCTGGAGGCGGGTGGGGAGAGGGGCAATGAAGAGATGGAAAACTGTGCTTAGTGTGAAAGAATCAAGGAAACATGACTTTTTTCCCCCAAATAACCTCTGCAATGAACACAGAATTTGAACAAAGATCCAGTAAATGGAGAATTAAACTACACCATCACTTTGCTTGATCTCTGTTGAGATGTTTGAAATTATCAGTAACATGCTTATACTACCATACTTTCATCAGGCTACACACCAATATTACGGAATTGCAGACTTACAGCGGTTGGAAGAATCTCTGGAGGTCATCAGGTCCAACCCCCTGCTCAAGCAGGGCAACCTAGGGCAGGTTGCCCAGAACCATATCCAGATAGCCCTGGAATATCTCTAACAGTGGAGCCTCTAACAAGCGCTGTGAGGGCTTGGCATCTGTGCCAAGTGCTTAGTCACTCTCACAGCAGAAACGGTTTCCTGATGTTCAGAGAGAACTTTCTATGTTTCACTTTGTGCTCATTGTTTTTTGTCCTTTCACTAGGCACCACTGAAGAGAACCTGACTCTGTTTTTGTTATGTCCTCCCTTCAGGTATTTATACATATGTTGAAAATCACAGTATGATATGGGGTTGGAAGGGACCTCTGGAGATCATCTAGTCCAACCTCCCCTGCCAAAGCAGATCCATCTTAGAGCAGTTTGCACAGGAACTACTTATCCAGGCAGGTTTTGAATGTCTCCAGAGACGGAGAATCTACCATCTCTCTGGACAGCCTATTCCAGTGCTCTGCCACCCTCTAAGTAAAGTTCCTCCTCATGTTTAGATGGAAATTCTTATCTTCAATTTTGTGCCCATGTCCTCCTGTCATGTCACTGGGCACCACTGAAAAAAGGCTGGCCCCTTCCTCTTGACACCCACCCCTTAAGTATTTATAGGTGTTGATCAGATTCTCTTCTCCACACTACAAAGACTACAAAGTCCCTCAGCCTGTCCTTGTAAGAGAAAGTCTTATAGGTCCAGTTCTAGGCCCCTGATCATCTTTGTAGCCCTCTGCTGTGCTGTCTCGAGCAGTTCCCTGTCCTTCTTGAACTTGGGGGCCCAGAACTGGACACAGTACTCCAGATGGGGCTGCACCAGGCCACAGTAGAGGGGCAGGAAAACTTCCTGTGACCTGTTGGTCATGCTCTTCTTGATGCACCCCAGGATGCCATTGGCCTTCTTGGCCACAAGAGCACATTGCTGGTTTGTGGTCATCCTCTTGTCCACCAGGACTCTCAGGTCTTTTTTCTCCAGAGCTGCTCTCCAGCAGGTCAGCCCCCAACCTGTACTGGTGCAGGGGATTATTCCTCCCCAGGCGCAGCACCTTACACTTGCCCTTGTTGAATTTCATCAGGTTCCTCTCTGCCCGATTCTCTAGCCTGTCGAGGTCTCACTCTATGGCAGCACAACATTCTGATGTGTCAGCCACCCCTCCCAGTTTTGTATCATCAGCAAACTTGCTGATGGTACATTCCATCCAGTTCATTGATGAATATGTGGAAGAGGAGTGGACCAAGTACTGAACCCTGGGGAACCCCACTTGTTGTGGACCTCCAGCTTGATTCTGTGCCATTAATCCTCTTGATTAAGGGGAAAAGGTCCCCATGAGCATTCTCCAAAGTAAATAGTTCCAACGCTCTCAACACTTACTCATGTGAGAAATTGTATTAAAACACAAAAGTAAAACAAGAAATACATATTATGGTTAACTAACCAAAGTTGTCTTGCTATCATAATAGACTCTCATGATTGTTTATATCATCGCTGTTTATATCAGTGATGATTAGTGGGACAATTTTGGTTAGCTGTGAAAACATGTGACAGAGAACAAGCTTTAAAAAAGTGGTCTAAGAACTAAAAAGTACATATATATCTATACTAACTGAATGCTAAACTTAGCTCGCTGCACTTCTGTATGGAAATCTTTATACTCCTCCTTTAGCTAAAACAGAGAAAGAAATACAGTCTGATCTCACATTTTTAAGGAACACATTGAGAACTGTGTAGTGTAGCATTTAACATGAAATGTAATCATGAAAATGTGATTTATAGCTCAAAATATATTTGTAACAAAAAATTCTTTGTCATTTTAAAATGGTGATGTAAATCCATACACTGTCTAGAAAGCTTGATAAGGTGTTTCTTGATTTATACATTAACTTATGTTGGAGTTCCTAATTATGAGAAATGTCTTGGGAAAAAATAGATATTTTTAGCTTACATGCACACACAATGCAAAAGTCTACAAAGCTACATATATGTATAAATACCTCAGCTTCATATGCCAAACACAAGTGCATTTTGCCAGTAGCAAGTAGAATATTAAAACTAGTCTGTGGAACTGAGCATTGTGATTTACTCTGGAGGGTAACATAACCACATACAAGATATAGGGAAAAATATAATCATTAGTAGTAGTTTAGAAACCTAATGTATTTTCTACAACATGAGCTCATAGAAAGTGTTTGCAGATAATAAAACGCTCAAAACAGCCTTAGCTTTCCATCTGTTTTAGCCACAGTGATGTAACATTCAAGTTAATCTGACATAAGCTTTTTAATAGGATAATGTTTTATTCTTGACATTTGGACAAAGGACATAAGGAGCCTCAGAAGTAATTTTTAAATTCCTAGCTGTGTATATTTATATGTAGAACAATGTTGACTATACGCAGTGTAAGGATAAAATCTTAGTGAATTTCAGTACCATAGAGGTCATCAAGTAATTGTGAAATCTGCCAGTTCTTTTTATTATTGCTCTAGTTCTTCAGGCTGGAAGGACGACCCTTTTGCCATTTAGGACTTCTGTAAGGGAAACAGAAATGCAGATATCCATTAAGAGGGCATTTCCAAAGAGATTGGTGGCATTGGCATGCATTTTTTAAGCACTAAACAGGTAATCGATGCACATGTGCAGATCAGTTGCACTGCATATGCAGGGAGTCTGGTGTATCACAGATGCTTGCAACTTAATGACCTAAAAATTGACTTGTACATTCTTCTGAGATGGTCAGAATTTTGCAGTAGTAAAGAATGGAATTCTAAAAAATTGAAATGTTATGGCCCTTGTCCTATATAGTTGAGCAGTTTGCTATCATGTGGAGGTCAAGACAAGTCCTGCTGTTACATAAAATAAACAGTGAATAAAAAATTCTTATCGAACAATATAAATGCTCATCAACATTCTTCTGAATTATGAGAAGTTCCTTTTGTAGTGGAAGCCAAAGAATAACTATGAAAATAAAGTGCATCTGCCTGTTGTGATCTTTGTAGTATAACAAACAGAAAATACTGCATAAGCTTTTCAAGGAACTGAAATATAAATGAATACTCTAAGACAAAAGAGAATCCAAAGTAAAGAGTTTAAAGTGACTATTGCTATTATTATTTGCTATCAGTCAGTGTTAAACTGTCTTTTTTTTTCAAAACTGAATATGCATAATCTGTGAAATACCAGATCATTCCACTGCTATAAGGGAAAACATTTAGCCATGGACTCCAAAATTATGCATATCTACCTTTGTTTTCTTTGTAGTGATTGCATAAATTTCAATCAATTATTTTAGACTAAAATAATATCTTACCTTTTTTGTAAAAAATTGTTTTACATTTTAATATTTAAAAAAAAAAAAGTATTAGTTTGCTCCAAAGCAAAATTCACTCAGTAACAGTATGATAATTAGAAAATATATTTTGATACAGAAATATGTGCAGATGGACAAATACTTCATTTCACAGAATTCTTTTGAAGACCAAAGTGATTAAATGGGCCATGTGTATTGCATGTTGTACAAGAAAATACTTTTAAGAGTGTGGCTCATTAGCTCTTGACACTTCAAAATAGGAGAAACTAAAGAGGGAAACTGATTATAAGGGGGAGAAATGTAAAAAAAGAAAATGCGAATAGCAAGGAGATAATGATTCCTTAATTATGCTTTTGGTTCAGGGGGTGTAGTTTTGTGCTCACCAGGCAGGTACTTGGCTGCCTCTTGTAGAAAGAGAGGAGAGGAACTCCCTGGGGTTTTTTGTGGTTTTTTTTTTTCTGTCTAGATTCAACCATATATTTATGTTCCTAACTCCTGCTGAAGAGCTTGCCTATTTCTTTCGTGTGTAGTAAATGAGACAAATAAAAGATACCTGGTGTACCTAGTTGACCACCTATCAGAGAAGTTTTGGAGACATTGTGTGAATTGCTCCCCCATGCGCTGATATCACTGTCTATATCATCAGGAAATTTCTTCTGATTATCATCACAGTTGAGGGACTGAATAATCATAGGAGCTGTTGCTTAAATCTTCATAGGTGATCAGTGTCAATGTCTTTTGAAAATTCCATAGTTTCTGTTTCCTTGTTTAATAATTCCTACTAAGATATCCGTCTAACTCTCTGACATATTTGGGCTTAAAGCAGGGACTAGGCATTCAGTATTCATTTATTTTAATTTGATAAGCTATTTACGTCAGATACTTTATACAGCAATGTCATGGTGGTAGGGGGAGAATTCATACAGTGCTATTCTTTGGACACAGCTCCTTCATACTGACTCATATTGAAAGAAACAGTACTACTAAGTCAGTAATCATTATTTTAATCTAATTGCAAACTTATGATTCTATTTATGAATCTGTCCACTTTATTTATAGATTTGCCCAAAATATGGTATAACATGTCTTGAGGCATTAACAGCAATAATTCACAAATTTACTTCCTACTCTCAGCAAGATAATAAAAAGAAATCCCGTTCCTTGTTTTTTAAATGTGTTTTTTTCTTCTCTGCCTGTACAGGAAAGACGTTTCCTTGTAAATTTTAAATCTTTAATGAGTTTTTCTTTTTATTTTCTGATGCTTAAACAATGATTTTATGATACCATGGTGGGCTGTCTGTTCTGATTATAACTTCTTGTTTCAACTTGGAAATAATACTGTTAAATACTGTTATTTTAAAAAGAAATCCCTCCAAAGCTCAAGTTACCAGCTAATTTCAGAAAGTACTAGTTGAAATTGTACAGAATTTTTGTATTTTACTTATAAAACTTTACCTTTACTTTAACAAGATTTTAACATAAAGTACCAATATATGTAAACTAATTAGGTTTTCCATTGAAGAGGGACAGGAACACTCATAGCCCTTGTGCCAAGGTGCTGGTCTGTGGCAGCGTGGCCAAGGAAGCTTTTATGGAGCCGGCTGTTCTCTATCCCCGTCTGTGATTAAAATCAAATCTATAATCTGTTTTGGATTTGTATTCCAGGGGCTGCAGAATGAACTGCCAAAAAAAACCCCAACCACGCCACAACACCCCAAAACCAAACTTGCAGTGGTCTTAAGATTACAGGAAACAACCAAGCTTATAAATCAAGTTTGCAAAGATGTTAAATCATGTTAAATCAAAAAAGCTCCACAGTGGTCACATTTTCATTGTCAAATATTACTTAAAGCAATTTCCTGCTGATCTAATACTGTAATTCAGTAATTACTGAGTAGAGTAGAGTAATATTTTAAACTATTTTCTATACTTAATGACCTTTTCAAAGTACTTACTACATCCAGTCCTTCTTAAAACAATAAACCCAGAAATTTGTCTTCCAGGATTGATTTTAAATTGTAACAAAGGTACTCTGTGTTGTGTACGGTACGTTACAGGATTAGGTTATATTTATTCTTTCTCATAGTTACCAACTTTTATTAATCCATGGGCAACCATAGAAATTTTTTTTGTTGCTGAAATAGGAATTCAATATACAATGAGGCTAAAGCAGCAATTTTCAATATAAGTAGTGTGCGTATTATCTAATACTAGCAATCTTGGCTCTTAAAGTAGAAACATATGTTGATGATGTCTATTTGTAATACAGACAAACAGCAACAACTGAATAAAATGCCACGTCCTGAGTAGGTATTCAAGCAATAAACACTCTGTAGCCTTCAGATATCAACTGTTTAACCAGGAGGCAGGGTGGGTTTCCTGCAGTAGAGTAATGAGGTTTTTTGTATTCACTGAAGGAAAAAATGGCCTTACTGAAATCAATGACAAAACTCCCAGTAAATGGAACCAGGATTTATGTTTATTTAATGAAATCAGAGCTGTGGAAATACTCTTAAACTTGGACCCACTACTCTGCAAGTAAATTTTCTTGGAGATGCCTGCCATTGAATCCATTAATCTGTCTGTGCACATTTGCGTTGCCTCAGCTTCGTCTTGCTAAACAGGAATCTGTGCAATTCAATCAATGAGGTGCAACATCAGCATCTTGAAACCAAGGCAATGAAAATAAACATGCTCACAGGAAAGCAGCAATGCAGTGATAGTGAAACCACATGGTGTTTTGACCACAGTTGGTTCACATGTAAATATTACTGCCTTTATCTTTAAAAACTACCTGAATAGCCTAGTGATCCATCTGGCCCAACACAATAGTATATAATATATAGAGAATACAATAATTTCTCAGAACTCTGTACTGCCATGTTAATCTCAATGGTGATCATTATTGAAGGAAGACCTGAGAGTATCATTTTTACTACTTTTGTGTAACCACCAAAGTTCAGATATTACTATGACGTATATTTGCACGTTTCTCTGTAGTTAATGATGTGTTTTAAGAAATACAAAATATTCCTTAGAGCACAGTCTACAACGGGCAGAAAAGAACATGTATGAAATTGAAGTTCAATAACATAAAATACAGTGCTATCTGAATAATAACTAGGAAATTTTGTTAAAAATCTTTTGACGGAGAACAGAAGACTCTATGTGAAAATAGACATCATTTCACACTACATTCTTTCATACTGCTCTTACTTAGCTGTTACTAAGCTACCTTCAAAATCATTACCAGCAGACATTTGATTATTTCTTAAAATAATTAAATATTGGTTTTTGGTTTTTACTTTTAAAGCCTCCATTATTAATGGATTATTTTCACTCTTTCTGACCAACTACTGATGTCACTGATATTTTAAACAGTTTAATGAATTTTGCAAGCAGTACAGAACAGTGGTGCCATTATTAGGGGTAATAGCTGTTTTGAAGTCTCAGATGCAGTGGTGAAGAGGTTCACAGTTGATGACATTTGGCAGTTCTTTTCAGCGACAGGCAATGGTGCTGATAATCACACATCCAGTTAGTTCACATACCTTTCAGGCTTTATGATTAGCAAGCAAAATTATAACTGAATAGATTACTGCTTGGCATCTCTAATTGTCTGTACTCTTTTTGTCTTGAAAGATCCTTAATCACCATATGGAAAAGCAATGTACATTCTTATTGTATAGATGTTCGTCTACAATAAAATAGTTGGGTTTGTATAGATTTTTTTTTCAAAGAATGTCACCTTTCTTTCAGTAAAAAGGTTATATTCTTTTATATTCTTTCAATGGACATAAACTATGGAATATAATTTTTCATTGTGGAAAACATCAACAAAATTCTTTTAAAAACCACCAAGATATCAGTTGATCAGTGTTAGCATTCCTTTCCTTGTTAAAGGATGCAGTAGTTAGTCTAGACAGCACCAAAGTGGGGATGAAATTCTGACTGTACTGAAATCATTAGCACTGATTCCAATGTGATGAGAACTTCTCTGAACATCAGAAAATATTCCAGCATCTTCAGCATACCCTAATGTAATAAAAAGTTTGCTTAAAGATGCAGTAGTCTTTGTTAGCAATATTAGCTGTGTTCTGTTGTGTGTACAAATGGGGCTGATTTGTACCTGCTCTAAGCAGCTCCTTTCAAAAACTTTTGTACTTGCAAAATAGCCGTGCAGGTAGACTGCATGCAGGTAGACTGCAGTCCCCTGCAGAAAGACTGCAGCTTGAAATGAATCGTTTCCTAAAATATGTCACGAACCCAAGATTGTTACCTCGTGGTGTTTGATGTCACAGATCACCTAGTTTTACTCCCTCCATTAAAGATTCTCTGTAACACACCTATTTTATATGGGGATTGCAAACAGAAAGATGACTCGATGGTTTTCTTTGGAGCAAGATCCCTCTGAGAATGACCATTTCTTATCTGCAGTTTGCACCACAGGTGATCACACAGTTGAGCTGATCACAGCCATCGTGTGGCTGTACAATAACCATCACGTACAACACTGATATCTCTCAAAGCTGAGAGAAAACAGTGTCTCAGTGAAGATTTGGACACGTTTTAGGGACTTAAGAGCAGCTGGTTAAACTAGTATTGCATTTTGAATTAAATATATTTGTACTCTTGTTTCTAGTGTTATAACTAAAATTATGACCTGAAATTTTATCTTAAAATTTGTGGATTTATGTTTTTATTATTACACATGCCTTTGGTTGAGGCCACCAAGAGAGAAATCAGATTAGTTTTACTAACTATATAGATTCATATCTGGCTTTAGAAATCCCTTGTGCACAATTGGTTGCAAATAAACACTTGTTCTGTTGTTATGTGTTCCACTATGCATCTGCTTTTTCCCATTTTTGGAGAATGAGTACTGGGCTAGATGAGCCTTTGATCTGACATACCACTGTCAATCTTCCATAACCCCTAAAGACCACGTCTTGTCAGGGGCTAAGTTTTGAGAAGTTGGTACCAGTATTTGTAAGCTGTATCCATTTTACAAAAAGAAAATGACCAGAGACGCTGCCTGCTTATCTGGCTTAAGTAAACAGTAGAGTTTCATAAATAGAGACAGGATTTTATCACTGCCCTGTTGTGTTGGCTACTTGTATTTGCAATTTGTGCTTCATAAGTTTACCCTTGTGGTACTTTACCATTTGGGTGAATCCTGAATAAATTTCCAGAGCATCTTCATCAAGATTTTCTCTCCTTGTCCTTTCATAAAAATAAAGCCTGTCTTGAAACATGAANTCTGCAAAGGTTAATGGAATACATTCACTTGCAGTTTTACAGTCCTTTCCTTAGCTTTTCTTCCATTTACAGATTTTCTGATTGAAGCCTGATTTTCCTCTCTGACAGGCTAAAATTGTAATACATACTGTAGTTCTTGTTCAGCTACTGTATTGTTTCCAAGGAACATTGTGCATTTCCTAGATCCCGAAGGAGGTGTATAAATATCAGAAGAATGCACTGAGACATTTGGAGACCAAACATTCATCTTAACAAAAGAAATGCCGTCAACTTTCTGGAGAAAGTTTATAGATTT
>VZTM01016083.1:2163-19890 GCA_013400555.1 Jacana jacana | reverse complement strand
TAAATAATTTTTATCATCAATACATTTCAAATGATGTTTTACATACAAAATAGTTGAGATGCCAATTAGAAAAGTTGGAGACAAAACTCCCAGCTGGACGATGACCAAAATCTTTTTACAGTGTCTGGCTTTCATGTTCCAAGAAGTCTGTCTCTTCTTGTACTCTGGAAGCAATAACTATTTCCTACCTTAGGAACTCATGGCAGAGCAGCGTTGTGGCAAGCCAATGCACCATCACATTTGATGGGCTGAATCAACTTGTGGTCCAAAAGTGACAGATGGTTTTGAGCAGTTCATGAGGCATTTAGTTGGTACAGTGCAAAATGCCACCTATAGGCCCAAGATACTTAGGTTAGCAGCAATCAATAACCAATGGCCAATACTATTACAGAAGCAACGTAGTTTTGGAATGTGTTTTTAGAGTATCTGTTATTTCTAGAAATATTCTATCATGGTATATGGTTTGTGTTCCCACTGAAGTAAATATCAAAATTGTCAGTGATTGATAGAAAAAGCCCATGAAAAATGTCTCAAAAGCATTGGTTTCATTTTGGTAAATTGAGATTTTGCCAAAAAATTAGATTTATAATTGTTTGCTTCAGTCTTAGATATAGAGAGACTGGTGTCTCTTTACACCAATTTCACTACATTTATTCCTTCCAACATGTTCTAAAAAAGATGTTTACCCAAATTCTAAGCCAAAATTGGAAGATAAGCTCTTAGTAATATATAGAAAAAAAATCAAAATTCAATGTGCAAATACAATAACAAAGAGCTCAGTGCTAGCTCTTGCTAGTTTGCATTGATATTTTTGTTGTGCTTATAGTCCTTGTTTTCTCAAATGTCTCACTTGGTTTATTTTTTTACTTGTAACCCTGAACTGTTCCTCTGTCAGAAGTTTCTGTATAAATAATACCAGTCTTATATTGAAGTTACTGTTGCTGTTAAATAGGGCAAGAAGAAATGTTTCCTTCTGGTAGCGTGAAGTGGGATGGTTCAGTTTTACATATCCTTTTTGGGAGACTGCTGTCAATAAACCAGCACGGTTTCAGCAAGTTGTTGGTTAGGGTCAGCTCTTAATGCTCAAACCCCACAGAACCACTGTGGAATTTGGCTCAGGTGTAAGCCATTTTGAAATACCTTTCAGAAGAAAAAGACCGTACTTTGCAGAATGGCAAACCTGGCAACTATTTACAGACCTGCTTTTCTTGTGTGCCGCTTGCTAGCATTGTGTTTGCTTCTTACCACAGCACCTGTACCTCCCAAGAACCTTAAAAACACACTTGAAGTGCCAGATCACTGTCCTCCTGTGCTAGTACTAAATATACATTTTTCCACATGAGTCAACTGAGTGAAGATCAGAGGTTTTAAAATTAGTTTGGTTTTCATTTGCCTGAAGGCTGATCTGCTAAAAAATTTTCAGTGACCTCATAGCTGAAAGTGACTGAAAATTTGTCCTTTTAGCTATTAAGTAACTCAACTGTTCTGCTTAGCTTTGTGAACGAGAGTTATACTTTTTTTTAGTCTAATTTTTGTAATTTGATTTTTGATTTATATGAAAATTACATAGACTGTACTAGGTGGTATACCTTTTTGTACCTCTTTGCCTAACGCTTTTCTAGGATATGGAAATGCTGTTAAACTAGATCAGTAGTCCCAGATATACTAGGGTAGAAGAAAAAGCCTCTCTTCATTATGTTTTCTCTCTGAAGTTCTGGAACAAATGTGCTGTGCAGCCTGCCTTTCTTCCTGCAACTTCTGTTTTGTTGTAGTTGACTCTAGCAGCTCCAGCACAACACATCTTTCTTAGGGTTTTCTAGCAGGAACTTCTCAACCTGAAAAGAATAGAGAATTTGCCAAGATGTCCAGGTTATGGGGGCACCTTTTGCTGTCCTACCAGTCGCCCCCCTGGGATGCTTTGTGGGCTCTGTGGATATTATGTGGGAGCTGTAATTCTATGGGAGACTCTTGATGGAGCTGGAAGCTCATTCATTAGATATGGATGAGATTCATACTTGCAAAAGTACTAATAACTAACAAAGTGAGATCATTCCACTTTTGATAGTACACCAAGTAGAAAATGTGTCTGTCACTTATGAGTCATCACAGGTCTCAACTCCAGCAGGAAGGTGTTTATTAGGGTGCAGTATGGCAAGGCACGATGCCATTAATTATATGGCTCCCCCTCTGTATCTAGGTTCAGGATGATATTCTTGCATGGATATCTGTTGTGGTTGGAGAAGCTAGAGCTCTGTCTTAAATATGTCATAATTTCTTGAACCTGCAGTCATGTATGAGTGTTAGTTAATGCATTTTTGTCCTGATATTATTTCACATGGTGCAGGACAACACCTTTCTTCACACTCATGTAAAGCTAGCCGTGTTATCCTGACCCTTGTTGTGTTGTCATCACAGTGTACGTGGAAGGATGCTATTTCAGAATTAGAGAGAGGGTGGTGGAGAAGACAGATGCTAGCTTAAAGCAGACAACATCATTCAAGGAACATTTTTTGTCTAAGGTTGATGGAAGATCAGATACAGTATTTATTGGCATTGAGACTTGTAACAGTTCCCGAACTGTCACAATGTACTAGTGATAAACTTGCAATGTTTTGGTAGTGTTTCATTGTTTATTGGCATAAATACCTTCTGTGCTGCTCTAAGTATCTATCTTTCTGTTCTTGGATGGAAATTAGAAATTTGGGTAGAGAGAAGTAGGAGAAAAAGCCTCTAAGACTCTCAAAGAGGTAATCACATAGCAGTGGCTGAGTAAACAGCAAAGAGAATGACCCCTGTAGCTGTAGTGAGTTAGCCCTGGCCAGCAGCCAGTTGCCTACCCAGCTGCTCATTCTGCCCTGGCTCGGTGGCATGGGGAAAAAAATGAGATGACAAAGCTCTTGGGTTGAGATAAAGACAGTGAGACTGCTTATCAATTACTGTTGCAGGCAAAACTCAGCTTAGGGAAAATTAATTAATTGCCAATTAAAATAGATTTGGGTAGTGAGAAATGAAAGATATTAAAACAGTGCCTCCCCTCCCATTTTTTCCGGGTTCAACTTCAGTCCATTCTGGATACCTCTAGTCCCACCCTGCCCCTAGTAGCATGGGGTGGTGGTGGTGTCTGTGGTCAGCATATAGCAGTTTTTCATAGAATAAAGTTGAAAGGGACTTTAAAGATCAAGTTCCATACCCCCTTCCATGGGCAGGGACATCTCCCACTAGAGCAGGTTGCTCAAAGCCTCATTTGGCCTGGACTTGAATACTTCCAGGAATCCCAGGCATCCACAGATCCCTGGGAAACTTCCCTCAGCACCCTCAGAGTCAAGAATTTCTTCCTAATATCTAATCTAAATTTACCCTCTTTTGGTTTAATGCCATTACTCCTTGGCCTGTCACCACATTCCCTGATAAAAAGTCCCTCCCCATCTCTCCTATAGGTCCCCTTTAAGTATGAAAGGCTGCTATAAGGTCTCCCGTGACCCTTCTCTTGTCCAGGTTGATATCCAACTCTCTCAGCCTGACTTCATAGGAAAGGTGCTCTATCCCTCTGGTCATCTTTGTGGTCCTCCTCTGGACTTGCTCCAACAGGTCCAGGTCCTTCTGTTGTGAGCCCCAGAGCTGGATGCAGTACTCTAGGTGGGGTCTCATGAGAATGGAGTAGAGGGGCAGAATCACCTCCCTCAACACACTGGCCATGCTTTTTTGATGCAGCCCAGGATACGGTTGTCTTTTTTTGGCTGCAAGCACACATTGCGGAGTTCAGGTAGCTTTGGTTTGGAGTGCTTTAAAATATACTTTGCTTGAGTTCAGAAATCACCTGAAATAAGAATGTAATCTAGATTTCAACCTTACATGGCTTTCCTTTTTCTCTTCTTATCTCTAATAAAGTAAGTTTTTTACTACATATTTTGCTTTTTTTTTTTTCCACAATGGAAAACTGCTGGTCTTTATGAGAGTCTTCACTCATGTTCTGTGCGAGAAACTATCTTCGCTCTTAAGGTATAAACAAAGGAGGACAGAGGCAGGGATAAACCTTTGTGTAGATTTGAAAATTCTTTGCCCAATTTTTCCTTGCACATGCTTTTGTACTAGAGTGCAAGCTCTAGCTTGATTACAACATTCTCAAGGTTATTTTCTTGTGTTCTTAAATGGTAATTCAGCAAAGTGTTCTCCTGCCTCAGTGCTCCATGTAATCTCAGGAACATAGGCCTGGTACAGTGCATGACTCGAATGAGCTTGTAGTAGCATTTTTAATGGAGAAAGCATTGTCTTAAATAATGAAAGATGTTAACAGTTAACTGCTGCTGAAGTTTGTATATATCCTACCAGATTTAATAGGTGCTACTATACAGACTGCTTTTTGACACCTCTAATTTTCAAAAATTAAAACTGTCAAGAATGTTCTTTTCAAGGACTAACCTTTTGCTGAGGTTAAAATCCTCATCTTTAAAAAGCTTTTTAAATAATTTGTTTTATGTGAAGGGGATAGTACATTTCAGATTAGTATTTTTCTTCACAACATTACCAGGATACTTTTAAACTAAATGTTTACTCATACTTTTTATCCAAGAAGGAAATATTAAACATGTAACACTAAAAGATTTTTTTTTAATTTAATTGAAGTTATAGTTAATGAAAATTACTGTTAAATCTGTGATATCACTTAAATTCCCTTAAATTATGTCTGCACACACTTGCATGCAGCACTCTAGTGTGGTATTTAAGCCAGAAGGTAAGAGAAAAAGGATTGTGGATATATATCACTCTACACCCATGTCTTCACAGAATTTACAAGTCCAAAAATAACACCTGCAGGTATGCCATTCTGGGGTTGTTATCACTAGTTCTTTGCAATTGTAATCATCTCCTTTTAAATATCCTCTCCTGATTATTTTCTGCCCATACCTGAAGAATAATATTCATTCCAGTTTTCTCTATTTCTCTGTTTTACTACCCTAGCTCCTGGGTTGAAGTCTGCAGCTACTCTCTGATCCTCATGAATGTGAACCATAACAGTGACTCTTTTCATAGAAGCAGATACAAATTTAGTGTTTACCCTTCTGTGCATGGCATAAGACTGATCTGGTTTGTGCAATTATTTTTAACTTACTAGTGCAAATAGCCATATAAAATTGCTATGTGATGTCTTCTGGGGTCTTTAATACCTCCCTTTCTGATACAGATTTACAGAAAAGTGAAATGTAAAACAGCAAAATCTGACTGCTAGGGTTGAGAGCTGTAGAAAGCTGAGCTCCACTTCTGCACTAAGGATGCTGAGGAGTACTAAGGTATTCTCCCATGGAAGAGTTTAATGGAAAGAGTGCCTTTAGATTTAAAGGCAATCCGAAAAGAGTCGGCTCCATCTTCCTCTTTCCTTGCCATTCTGGATTTCTCACACTTTTCTCCTGCTGTGACATGGGTTGCCCATGGGCTACAGTCCTACAGAGAAAGATCTGCTCAGCGTGGGTGCTTCACAGGCTCCAGTTCCTTCAGGAATATCCATTTCCTCCCTGGGCTGCAGGGGAGCCTCTTCTCTGGTGTCTGGGGCACCTCCTCCCTCTCTCCTCTGACCCCAATATTCACAATGTTGTTTGTCACTTGTTTTGTTCCTCCTCTTCTGCCTTTAAGGTGTTTTCTGCCCTTTCTTAAATACCTTTCTGCTGACAGGCTCGGTTGCCTGCGGTAGGTTGGAACCATAGGACCATCTAGGTTGGAAGGGGCTTTTTAAGATCACTGAGCCCAACCATCAATCTAACACTGACCAAAACAGTTTTAAACCATGTCCGTAAGCACTATCTATTAAATACCTCCAGGGATAGGAATTCCACTGCTTCCCTGGGCAGCCTGTTCCAACATTTGATAACCTTCTGGTGAAGAAATTTTTCTTAATATCCATCCTAAACCTCCTTTGGTGCAATGTGAGGCTGTTTCCTCTCATCTTGTTGCCTGGTACTTGGGAGAAGAGACTGACACCTGCCTCTCTACAATCTCCTTTCAGGAAGCTGTAGAGAGGAATAAGGTCTCCCCTCAGCCTCCTTTTCTCCAGGCTGAACAACCCCAGCTCCCTCAGCCACTCCTGATAAGACTTGCTCTCCAGAACCCCCACCAGCTTCATTGCCTTTCTCTGGACTTACTCCAGAATCTCAACGTCTTTCTTGTAGTGAGGGACACAAAACTGAACGCAGTTCAGTTTGAACTGGCTGCAACCTGCTATGTCCAGTTTGGAGCAGTCTGGGCACCAGCACAGAGGCCACCCCTGCACCCCCATGCTGCCAGGACTGGGTGCTGAACCCAACACAGCAGCCCAGAGTATGAGAGTTAGGCCCTGGGTAGCCTCTGCCTTCATCAATACATTTTTTTTTTTTTTTTCACCTGGCATTCAACAAATATGCTGAAGTTTTTGTCCAGGTTAAAAGATAAATAACCCCTGGACATGGTCATGTGGCTGAAAGTGTTCTCTGGTCAAAACCTTTTGGTTCGATCATCTTTGACAGGACTATGTGAGTGTGCAGCTTTGCACCATCTGAAAGGTGCTGATTTGTGAAACTGGGTTGTCCACCCCTTCAGTGAGACCACCATCTTTGAAAGAGGGACCTGCTTTTAAAAGCAACTTTCAGAGTCCTGAATCTAACTGCAGGATTTTTAAGGAGTACCGATTGTAAAGGGGTGGTCAATAGCATTTGTGCTGTGTGGCAGATCCTAAGGAGTTACTTGATAATTTGATATTATGCAAGATGTGATAATGATCCCTTGTTGGGGATTTGCAAACATTTCCTGAGAATTGCTGTAAATTCCTTAAGCCTTCATTTCCTTAGGGATTTTTGAAATAATTTAATATAATTTTCATCTGCTGTGAGAATGCAGAAAAATGTATTTGTATTTGTACAGGGTAATTGTTAGAAAGGGAAGGAAATAACTGGGAGATCTGTTGGATTAAATAGTGACTGTAAAGAGATTTCTTTGCTGTGGAGCTACTTTGAAGTAAGTGTGTATTCATTCATGCTTTCTCTCACATTTTTCTTTATTAAGGTGCAGTTCAGCTGAGATTGAATTCCTTTTTGGCTGTCCATAAACTGTGAAACAGAAGGATGCAGAAGACTATCCCTTGCCTTTTTGTACTTGAGTGATAAGAGCTCAAGATCGTTACTACGAATTTGCTGCAAAGATGAGTTCAGAGGAGAAGAGTGTATCTCCAGCTCACAAAACATCCACTCCATCACATAGAAGTGCCTCCTCTTCATCATCGTCTCAGAGGGACAGGAGGCAGGTAAGGAAAAGATCTTGGCATTTGTAACTTCTGGTGAAATGATTCATTTCTTTCTGTGATGTGGCTGTTAGTTCTCTCTAGCTCTAAATTCACTTGCTTATAGCACTGGATGATATCACTGTAGCCAAGAACTGCTGATTTTTTTCTTAAATTATTTTTTTCCCATGCTTTCTGAAGTGGGACACCACATGTAGTGCTGGAGCGGGAAGGATATAATTACATGGACAAGTAGGAAGCATGCTCTGAAGTCTATTGGGTAGTGGTTTTTTTGGCAGAATGAGCCTACAGTTGCTTCAGATTATTTCATGTCCTCTGTGAATCTCTCTTCTTCCTTTCTTTATTTTTTAATAATCTAACAGCAGAGTTGTCTTACCTTTTTACAAGTTGATATTTCAATTCTATTTAACTATCATATTGTTCATCCTTTATGGAAGCATCTAACATTTTAAATATTTTTTTGTTGTTGTTGTTTACTAAGAGCTTACACTGATTGTCTCTTGTCATATAGTCATATAGTCTTAGTCAAGTTATGTTAGCCTTCCATTTTCAATAGATTCTTGTCTGTGTGGGTGTAACACGTCTTCTCTCCAGGATCTTTTTGAGATGGGGGCTGTATTATTTCCCTTCAAAACAACTTCAGCATTCACGTAGCTTTTTTGAGGGCTGAGTGTACAGTCTGGCCCTAGCGTCAGTGGGAGCACTTCTGAAAGTATCAGAGTTACTGGAAACCTGGAGTGATAAATCAGCTTCTGAGTTAGTTTAACATCATCACATTTAGAGAAGAAATGTACAAAATGTAAGAATATAACAACTTTACAATTTTAATTATTGTGAAAATATTTTTGTTAATGCAATACTGGCTTCTTTTCAACTTGACAAGGAAAGCAGTTGCTGAAGTAGGATTTTTCCCCTTACCTGACCTATAAAAATTTTGAAAATGGAGAGTTTTGATGAAACTATAATATTTACATCTTTGAATGCAAATAATCTCACCATAGGGTATGTTTAAAATGTTAAAACAGGAAAAGAATCCTGATGTTTGTTTGATAACAGGCAGGAAATGTGTCTTGAATTATTTCAATCAGTTCCATTGCTTTTCAATGAAGCCAAAAATGGTGTTCTCAAAGGTAATAAATATTTTCCCTTGTATGTTGTACAGGATTTAGAAGATCTGTACTCAGTTAAATCCTGTTTAGAATCGTAGAATCATAGAATCATTTAGGTTGGAAGAGACCCTTGGGATCATCAAGTCCAACCATCAGCCCTACTCTACAAAGTTCTCCCCTACACCATACCCCTCAACACCACATCTAATCGACTCCTAAACACAGTCAGGGATGGTGATTCAACCACCTCCCTGGGCAGCCTATTCCAGTTACTGAGTACTCTTTCTGTGAAGATTTTTTTCCTATTGTCCAGCCTAAACCTACCCTGCTGCAGCTTGCAGCCATTCCCTCTCATTCTATCTCTAATTACCTGTGAGAAGAGACCAGCACCAACCTCTCTACAATGCCCTTTCAAGGAGTTGTAGGGATGATGAGATCTCCCCTCAGGCTCCTCTTCCTCAAACTAAATCCCATCTTCAATTGCTCCTCATAAGATTTATTCTCTAGGCCCTTCATCAGCTTTGTTGCTCTCCTCTGCAATTACTCCAGCACCTCGATATCTCTCTTGTGCTGAAATGCCCAGAACTGGACACAATACTCAAGGTGTGGCCTCACCAGTGCTGAGAACAGGGGGCAATCACCTCCCTACTTCTGCTGGTCATACTGTTTCTAATACAAGCTAGGATGCCATTGGCCTTCTTGGCCACCTGGGCACACTGCTGGCTCATATTCAGCCTCTTGCCAAACCAGCACCCCCGGATCTTTTTCTGCCAGGCAGCTCTCCAGCCACACTTCCCCAAGCCTGTAGCGATGCATGGGGCTGTTGTGGCCCAAGTGCAGGACCTGGCACTTGGCCTTGTTGAAGCTCATGCCATTAACATTGGCCATCGATCCAATCTATCCAAGTCCCTCTGTAGAGCCTCCCTGTCCTCATGCAACAACATTCCCACCTAACTTAGTGTCATCTGCACACGTACTGATAGTACACTCTATTTCATTGTTGAGATCATCAATAAAGATATTAAAATGAAATCGTCCCAATACTGAGCCCTGAGGAACACCACTTGTGACCAGCCGCCAGCTGGATTTAGCTCCATTGAGAACCAATGGAGTTAGCATATGATGTCCTCTTAGTTTTTCATTAGTTCCATCTGGAACTTGAATTTTGACATCTTTTGTTTAAAGCATCAGTTTATTTTATCTCCTATATTTAAACCCAATGAAGGTGAGTACAAGACCTGTAGGATCTGCTGAACTCAGGTAGGAGCACGTCCTCTAAGTTCTTTGTCTAATTAGGTAGTTTGGTATGATCACACAAGTGAGATTGGAAAAAAATATCTTTTGAGAATACGTTTTACCATAAATTGGATGGCTATTGTATCTGTTACCATAGTAACGGTCTAGAGCCAGGTATACCTGTCATCGTAATGAAATGGATGCTTAAGTCCATATTTTGTCACTGAAATGTGAAGCATGATTTTAAAATAATGCTGAAGAGGTTGATGGTGTGATGCACCCAGAGCTCTCTTGAATCCAATAATGCCTGATGATGCTTAACAAGTATATTTAGGCATGTAAATGTGGATTGGAAAGGCTACTGCTAGCTGCTCATTTTTTTTGCCTTTGTGCTTTCAGGGTTAAAGTCAGAGAAATATCCAGGAGAATGAATGGTTGGGCAATTTCTTCTGCAGTGAAATTGAACCACAGTGTGAGGTGCAATGCCACTGTATCCAAGGAAATAAATATACAAATGTTTCCTTGCTGCATGTAGACACACTAAATCAACCAGCTTCATCCTACTGGCTACTGTAACAACTGTATTTCTAACTTCTTTCCTTGCTTGTGGCATTATTTGTATATGCTTTGGTTTTCATAGGCTTTCTCCCAAATGCAATGATAGGTAGAGGGTAGGGGATTTTGCCTTGGGGGCTGTTGGGTTTTACTTTGAAAAGGTTTGAAAATTCTTACTGTCTCCTTGAACTCTTCATAGCAGGTAGGAGAAAAGCACCCTTCCTGAGAGGGTAATACGTGTGGCTACGGAGAGTGATGCGAACTAGATGAAGTGTCAATGTAGCTTCCATTGTCATATGTGTCATAAACACTGGATGTTTTTAGATGGTTAATGACTGATATTCTTCTCATCATATAATTCTTGTCAAAGGCATGCCAGCAATTACAGAACAGTTTCCGAATAAATTATGGCACAGGCGGCTGAATGAGTGTGAACATGACTATGATAAATCATTTCAGGGAGAGTGGAAAATGTTGTGCTGTATATAACGCTGGCATTTTAATGTAGCTTTCTTATTTGTGCAATATACATCACCTAAGAGAATTAGCAGTCAGCAAAAGCTTTGACATTGCCAATTTGCAGGCTCCATGATCAAGTAATTGATAAGTGAACAGCCTACTGAAGCCAGCAATAAACAAAAAAGTGGGTTCAGGTTTTCATTGCTGTAGGAACTTCAGCATCATTCATTTTCATCAAAGTAATGATTATTTTGGACTATTTGATAGAAGGCAGCCCAGGACCAACCTGTTTTGTTTAACCCCTGAGCTTAACAAGGTGGAAGGGCACTTGTGGTGTCCTTGGTAAAGAATGCTTTAGAACGGAGCAGCAGCAGTTTTTCCTACTGTGAAGCATAGAAGCCCTGTCATCTCCACTGTCAGGGGTTCTCCCAAAGAAAACTTAGTTCTCATACAAAGGTAAGCATAAAACTGCAATTCTGGCAGCCTTTTTTGTGGGCCATGCTGGGGAGGGAGATTCTTGTTTTTCATCCCCTGTGAAACTCTGAAAACCTTAGTCATATTCTGTTGCTCAACATGAAGGAGCAAAACTAACACTGTTTTTTTTGAAAGTACAGCTGAATATGACAAAATCATATGTTCTATATTCAGTTGGATGAGTGTAAATTCTCTATAAATATTCCATATTTTATTTATTGACTAAGTATGCAAGTCATACTGCAGACCAAAATATGTTATGTATTCTCTGTAACACACAGGTAGTAATATTTTGCTGAGAAGGCAGAAAGAAGTACATACACTATTCAGTTAACAATGTGCAGTTTGGTGAATTGGGGCCTGACCCCAGGCTGTTAAACAGAGGGAGTGATACAGGAGAGTAATAATAATGAAACTCTGAACAAAAGATAGATTTTTACTTTTCTGACTACCATCTAAGGGGTAACTAATACATGTCTACATGTCTACTACTGCAATGTCTACTATTTTAAATGCCAGGATTTATCTTCCAGCGTCTCAATTTTCTTTTTGGTCTTTTAGAGAGGAGGGATGATCAGGTGTTACGTCTTTCTCTCTTTGCTTCTCTTTGTCAGATTACTGTTTCAACAAGTTCTTGGTTCTTTTCCCACACAGCAAGAACAAAGGGAGAAAAGCTTTTCAGTCCTATTGCATTTAGCTTTATGCAGTCATCTTTCTACTAGCAGAGCTTTCATATTTCAAATTACTATTGTCTTTCACTCATATGTAAAGAGTGACAGGTAGGGGCTTTAAAGGAAGAAGAAAAATGATTTTTCCAGAGCAGCAATCATTTGCTTTTCAAATTCTAATGTTTGGGGGTTTTTGTTTGTTTGTTTGGTTTTCTTCTTTCTTTAAGAGCAATATTGACAAACGGGAGAAGGGTTGTACTCAATGGATGTAAAAAGGTCCAAGTTTGGCCTGAAGATGTTTACCTGGCCTTGAATTTTAGGAGCAGAGACCAATTCCAAAGTCAAGGCTCTGGTCTTGCCTAGAGGTCTGTGCAGGAAAATGCCTAGTTAACTTTTTATAACCACTATATTTTAATTGTCAAAACTATTCTCCAGAAAGCAATATTTCCTTAGGCAGCTATCACAATTTTGTAGATAAAAGGCTTTAATGATGATGGAAAGATCGAGTCATTTATCTGTAGCAACCTTAACCAAACCTTAATCTATAGAGTAACTGGAAGACTATTAAAAAGTTAACAGCAGTAGGTGAGTGAAATGTATGGTTCCCCCCAAAAAATGACTATTTGGATATAGTGATGCAGCAGAAATCTAGACCTCACAGGGCTAGGTAATGTATTAAGCACACAATAAAAAGCAGTCCTTAGCATAAAGTGCTAATTATACGAGACAGACATAGACTGGGAGCAGAAAAAGAGAGAGGTGACTTGTCTGTTGTCTCTTATCAACTAATGATTAAGCATAATGAGAAGAGATGTGCATAATTGGAAAATGTCATGGTTTCTATGTACATTCCAGAATTTCATGTTTTCAGCTAACATTAAACAGTGTAAAAGCAGAATAATGAAGGGAAGTCTCTTGGCTAAGAAAACCACCACCAAGTTTTTCCCAGGAGCTAAGGAGCTGCAAATTTTTTATGGATGTACTACAGGGACCATAAGATTCTGTGAAGCTGAGTTCATGTGTGCAATCTGCGTGCCAGAGCAAGGGGGTGATGCAGGAAGAAGTAAGAACTGCCAGGGGTGGAGTGCTCAGCTGTGCAGCGTAGATGCTTGACTTTGTGGTATTCTTGGCCAGGAAATAAATAGGTGAAAGAAATGGGTAGGGAAGAGAGAACTGTGTGGCCAAATGCTTTGTGAGGTTGTAGAACATGAAACCAAGAAGCAGAGACTGGTTTGTAGGGAGAACAACTAGCTGAAAACGTAAGGGCAGTGTAGAGAGAAGAAAAGCAAGAGAGAGATTTTTAGTTTTGGGACAAGGAGTATCTGGGAGGGCTAGTTGATGTGTAGATGGTATTCTGTGATTCTGTGATAATTCTAAGACCTTTTTGTGTGGTTATTCTAAGCAACAGCTGATTTTGTTTTTATCTGTCCGATAAAAAAAGTGGTCTAGTGTTTGAGACTGAAACTACTTAATGCAAAATGCTGGGGCTTAAAATGAGACCTGCTGTTGCTGTTGCTTTGACTCCTGCTGCTGCTACGCCTCAGCAGCAAAATGGAAAGTAGCAGAGCAGTGACAATGGGAAGGGTCATGGTGGGAGCAGCTGTGGTGGCAGCAGCTATGAGGTTTCAGCCGCTAGTGCTTTTCGCTTGGTAGGCTAATTTGGCAGAGTAAGGTCCATCATACACACAGATCCATCTTGTCTGCTGGAAATGTAAGTCTTTTGGAAGGGTCTCTCTCTTTTAGTTGTCCTATTTAATTTAGCATTTTGGATAGGAGGGAGCATTCATGCTCCTGTAGTTTAACTTTTTGATTTTAATATAATTAAATACCTCAAACTCAAATTTCTTTGTTTATCACCAGTTATGTTCAGTGACACAATATCAAGGACGCATTTGTGGCTTCATTATAGATTTCTGTCTCATAAACAATGATGTTATCTGCCTGCCTATCTGTCCAGTGTGCCTTTGACAGTGTTGCATGTATGAGATTACAACAAAATATAACCTAATATGTTCCATGTAGAAGAGAAGTCAGAGTGCATTTATATCCTTTATTTATTCTTAAATTCAGTAGCAACCTACAGGCTCACTCACTGCTGTGAGCCTGGTGTGATATGTGGGAAAAAGTTCTTGGTTGCTACCTGCAAATTTCACTTGTTCCTGTCTCTCTGTGGCTTCAAAAGAAAGGCAGGTAAGAATGGACAGTTGTATAATAGAGTAGATACGGTTCAGGCTTGAGGACATGGAGCCTTATTTGTAGCTCTGCTCTGGAGCAAAAGTGTAGGCTTTTAGGAGCATTTTTACTTCTGTGCAGTTTGTGAGGATTATTTCAATAATAATTATTAATCTCTTTGAGAGTTTAAAACTGAAGATGCTACTAAATGCCAAGTACTGTTATTACAGTGATGTAATTGTCATTTGCTCTCTTTCCTAATTAACTCTCCTCATATAATACAATTGATGCAGCATTAGAGCAGGAAGTGTTAAGTAGTTTAAAAGCAACAACTCACTGGAGCAAGCAAGTGTTCTGAGGGAGCCAAAGATCAAATGGCAAAATTGTTAACAAAAACATGCAAATATTCTTTAAATTGGTTAGCTGCAGGTACTCTGCAACATTTTGGTTTTCTTTATTCTTTGCCTTTTATAGAGTTTGAGAACCTTCCTCTGGTTCAGGTTGGTAGTGGGTCTTAAATCTGAAAAAATGTCTGAAACAATGTAACTTATGAAGGAGTAGGACACCCATGTGAATGGTGCATTAAGTTCAATGACATAGCGCTTGTCCTAAATGAACAAAGAACTCTCAGACCTGGGAGTTAACACTGAACTACTTGAACATCTACTAGTGGCACAATCAGACCTTCAGAAGAAGGTAAAGAGTTTCAAATTTAATCTCTCTGGAGGACAGATTTCTCCAGGGACAGAGTAGGAAGCCATGTAAATGAGACTTGGAGGGAACTGGTGCTGATTGACCCCAGGGATGAGGCAGGACCCCTCTGAGCACTGATGTCAATGGGTGCATTGAAAATATGAGGCATTCCTGCTGTCACTGAGAATCCTTAGGGACATGGCTGCCAGCACAGGTTGGCAGCAACACATGTCCAGGAGGCCAGTTCAGGCTGGATGCATCAGTCTTGCTGTCTGTATGTTATGAAGCCAGCCTGCAAGCATGCAGATGTCCTTCATCTTGTGCCTGTATTTCTGCCTAGAATTTATGTGATAGACAAATGGTAACCAGAAATAGTACATTTGTATGCATGTGGACTGGATGGGCCCTCTCCAATCAATAGATATTTGGGTGATGAGTACCCCTGCCCTTGGTAATATCTGCAGTGGTTTGGAGACAAGATCTCCCAGAGTACAATCCTGGAGATTAATAGAGGGAGATGCTGCCTCTTTCTAGGAAAGACTTGTCCTTAAAGCTGTTGAAGTAAAATGGGCTGAAGCAGTCAATGAGTGACAGAGAGACTAATGTATGAGGCAAGCCAGTGCAATGTCTGAAAGACCTGTGAGGAAAAAAGAGGCTGTGCAGGAGGCTTTGTTCAGTTCTTCACAGTGGTAGTGTGCATGCCAAGCTGTCCCACTGGGCCATTTGTATACTTTCTCTGAGCTTCATAAACACTACTATTTGAATTATACCTCTAGGAGTGCTGAACAGACTGCATGGAGAATATTGAAGTTCAGATATGTGCTACGAAGAAAGATTTCCTTTTTTAAACTGTGTCAGTGTGATTAGAAATAGTGTATGTTGCAATCTTCTATTGCAAAACCTGAGAAATTGCTCACATAAAAGCTTAATTAACCATGAAAATTATGACAGATCATTTAAAGAGATGTTTCCAGAATATGGTCAGTCTTGCATTCTTCCTGTTTCTTTTCCCCTCCTCTACTCTGCATGTACATCCATACCTACATGAGTATGTCTCGTTTTCCTTGAATATAAACTAAAAGGTCAACCTGTTAATTTAAAAAAAATATATTAATACAATTAAGTGTCCTCAAATATTGATTGATACTACCATAATATGCACTAATTTTCTAATTGCAATGTGATCCCAAATGAACTGTATGGGATCAGTAAGGAATGTACACACACACACGAATTCAGAGGGAAGAAGTGCAACTCTTCTGAAGTGCCATTTAGGATTTCTGGGAAACAAATGTGGGAGAAGAAAGAGAAGCATGATCTTGTTTTCATTTCCTCAGTGGAGAGGAAAAACATAAAAGTGAAAAGAAGAGGAAAGGTGATGGCATGTATGATATGAAGGCTTCTTTTTTCAAGACAGTCACTCATGATTTGGATTATTCATATTCAAGACATATAAATGTATTAGGCAGAATAAATGTGTTTCTTAGTAAAGGTATTTGCTGTTCTGACATCTCTCTCTTTCTGTTTTTATTAAATACTTTATCCTGGAATTGAAAATAAAGCTGTTGCATCCAAACTTTTTTTTTTCCTTATATTAAAATTTAAAGTATATTAAGAATGTCTAAGTGGGTAACTTATACAGGGATGTGAAAGAGAGCCCCAGGAAGAAGGGGCTTTCTTTTTTTTTGAATGTATGCACTTTTTCAGGTGAGTGTCCACGTTTTTGGCCTATGATTTGTGTTAAATTAGACTCTCTTGCAACTACTTATTGAAGTGAAAATTGCATATATTTTCTGAAGGCCATTTAACCTGTCTAGAATGCTTTAATCAATTAACAAATTAACATATCAATGAATGGGGTTTTTTTTTGTGCGTGTAATTTTATTTTGCTTCCTTTTTTAAAACTGTATCAGCACTAATAGATTTAATTGCTAGCTTGAGGCTATTTAGTGAAATATCAATCCTTCTAATTGTGATTATTCAAGAATCATAAAAAAGCTTTGTATCCTTAGGAAACATTTCAATTCTTTGACAGATATTGTAAATTTATCTGTTTGCTCTGTTTTGAGATAAGCTTGTCAAAATCTAAAGTGCAAAAGGAGATTGTCGTTAGAGGCTCAGGCTGTGATACAGTAGTCATTCCAAACCACTGCTTTGGCAAAGAGAAGATTGCTGTTACAGTGAGAGATCTTTTCTGCTTTATCTCGTTGTGCTAATACTTCCCTCCAAGAAGCTTTTCAGAAGAGCAAGAGATTATTTCTGTTCCAAGTTTGCCAAAAAGTACCTTGAGAAGAAAAGGCTTCTTTGCATCCAGAGCCTAAAAGCACTGATGTGAAGTGCTACATACAAAATAAAGCTGGAGTTCCAGAAAGGGCTGACAGAGAGCTCCTGAGCTAACAAATCCTTGACATTTCTGTAACACAAGTAGTGTTTATTTTGCATATCCCAGGAAAGAAGTAAAGTACATAGCTGGATGTTATTAATATGTTACAGAGCTGCTGCTGAGATACACTTGTCTTTCAGTAAAAAGGTTACAAAGGGAAAATGTAGCTCTTAAGCACATATCTGTTTAAGATGAGCAAGTGCTACAAGAAGAAAATAAGATTAACTACATGTGCTATACATAAAGTATTGTTAAGTTCCTTTGTCTGTTGGTTGATGGCCGAGATTGTTGAAACTAGTTATGGAGCAGTATCAGTAGGATGGATTGAGATGAGAATAGGACCATGGTTGCTTCATATACATTTAGGGGAAAAAAAAAATAGTCCTAGAAGAAAAAAAGGAGAATACATTGATGGAGACACAGCTATTTTTCTTTGTTCTCACCCTTCTCTCATAATGATATTCAATACTCTCATCAACAGAGGGAAAGACAGAGCTAACTGAGAAGCAGCCTCAGATAAAAGCAAGTTTCAAGGTTATTTTTTTTCAAGTAACATTGCAGATTATCTGAGCATATATCACAGCTTTGTTTGAAAGGTAGTAAAAAGCGGTATGTCTGAAATCAAATCTGTGTCTACTTTATTACTCCTCCTGTATTTCAGATAACCAGAGAATACATGATTAAGAGAAAGTGATTAAGTGTTGCACTTCATAC
>VZTM01016082.1:36522-56659 GCA_013400555.1 Jacana jacana | reverse complement strand
CCTATCCTTTAGAGAGTGGCAGGTGGCCAATGAAATGTAGATATAAAACCAGAATATAATCAGATGAAGGGACATGAAGCTGTTATTGGCTTTTAGTTATGTAAATTAAGAATTTTACTCAACAAGTTATTTAGTCATCCTGATGAGTGGAAACATTCATTTGGAAGACTAATTATACAGTACTTACTATGATTAGAACACCCAGTTGTACTTTATACTCCTTGCAATAGAAACATCTTGAATTATATTAAGTTAGTGGTGAGGGTGAATTTTGTTTATTTCTTTAACAGGAAATCTCCAAAGAAAACTTAGTGCAGACAACAGCAATTGGCACAGTAGTGAACCTGTAGGAAGTGCTCTCTCCTCTAAATTGATTCTCTTTTGCTCTACCTTTCAGACCTGCTTTGAGGCAGTATCTTGCACACAGATGTACTCAACTAGTAGAAACAGTCTTTCAGATCAAGCACAAACAGAGGTCCTGATCACTTGCGGTCTCTTGAGATGGCACAGTACATTTGAAAGGATAGCAGGGTTCCTCATATCCTACCAGGATTCCTTAGCTGCTAGGCTAACCAAATAGCAAACCTATTTCCTCCACAAATATTTGACTGAAGTATAAAAAAAACTGTGACTTTTACTGTGCCTGTGACCATGTTGCATTTACCTCATACAAACACAGCTATTTCCTACCACAAATACCCACTGAAAGGACAATTTTCACTTGGGTTTTGCCAAAGGGGAAAATTAAGTCTCCATTATGCTAATTCCTAACTGCAGGAGTCACTCAAACAAGAGTAACAGCATTTCATGATTTATTTAATGGATTAGTGTGCCATGAACTGTGACTTACACAGGTGTGTAAACTACAAGTGATCCATACAAGAATAATTCACTAAGATATTTGCGTGGATTTTGCATGACAAACCCCCAAAAGTGCTATGTTAGTTCATGTTCCTTCCAAAGTGGAAGGAATTAAACTTCTGGTATGACTGGCTCTAACACTGAACTTTGTAGGAGATGAGAGAGATAGGGGACTGCAGATAACGAAAACAAGATGACAAGTAGAGGCTTCTATCCCCCAAAGATACAACAGAGTCTATTAAAGTTCACTGTGCAAGTTTCCATTGATTTTGTAAAGAAAGCACTTGGTTGCAGCATGAAAAAAACCCAAACAAATTAAGTAAGACAATTTGTTACTGTCCATTGCCTTGGCTATTGCAAGTACAATTATCCTCCTTTACAGTCCCACTGACAAACACAAACCCCAGAAAAGAAACATTACTTTTCATCTTTCTATACCATCAGATTATGTTATTGTGCAATAATAAACATGACCTTTTTTTTTTTTTTAACCCTGTTAGTTTCCGTCTTCTTATAAGAATTGCTTAACTGGATCAACACTTCACTCACTTTTCAGATGTTTTTTCCTTTTCTAATTTTTACTCTTTCTTTGTGCAGGTAAGTGGGTGGGTTTCCAGATATCTACCATCTGCTGAATATTCAGCATCCAAATTTGCCGAGATTATCCCTATAAAGGTGATGCAGAAACAGTCCTAGTTTACAGATCTACAGATACCTACAACACAATATGACAGTACTTAAGTCCTCCACTCTACCCCTTACTTGTTTAGGATATTGTTGAATTTCTCTTTATTGGGGAAACATTCCCGGCTGCTCACTCCCAGCTAGGAATGTGCTGGATACAAGGTGCTACGGAGGCAGTGGGGGGATCTAATCCCATGGCTGCAACAACTATTACAGGACACCTTCAATGAATCAATGCCTGACATCCAATCCCTCCTTTTCTCAAAAGGAAAGAATAAGGAGAATGAGCGCTAGGAGTTTTTCTTGATGAGGTGGTATTCATCACACGTAGGTTTTAAGCCCCAAAGATGAGCCTGGAGTAGAGCCCTTGGGATACAGTGCATCCCAAAATTTTGTATCCATTGTTGACTGTGGCAGGCCCCTGACTTTGCCATCCTCTTATGGAATTTAAGGACCCCTTCCTACGTTTTGGAAGATCGTTATTGTCCTGTGCAGCAACATTTCTCCTCATTCCTGCCACTCAGGCCACCCCCTCAGCTACAGCCTGCCTTACATCCCACTACCTTGTCACTCCCACTGCTTGAGAGCAGAGATAGGGCTTGCAGGAGTGTTTTGTGGAGCACAATGACTACACTATCAGCTCATTAGCCACCATAATTAGAGAAGGGACACATAGCAGAATTGTGGCAGAAAAGTCTAGGAGGGCTCTACTACCACAGCAAGGCTGCATGTGCAGCTGACAGGGTAGCAGGGTCTAAATTAGATGGGTATTTTTTGAGTTGGTTAGTCGCCACGTTGGGAGACCACTCTGAGAGTCTCAGCAGAATAGCTTTAGCTAATATAACAACCCTTGCAGTCAGGAGACCTGCAGGATATATCATCTCCCCTCCAAGTAGAATGCTCCAATGCCAAAAAACCCTCACACACATCCTTCCTTTCCCCCATGAAAACAATGTGGGAAAAAAAAAATAAATAAAAAAATCACACTTACCAGGATAGCCGCACAGGATGTTTCTGCAGGAAGCTCCTCATGTTGTGTGGGAAAAGAAACAGACCAGAAGATTACCTCTGGATGAATGTGCATAAGGTTCTATTGCCAGATCCCAGCATAGAGACCTTAGAAAGGCATCAGCACATGCAGGCTCCCCTAAACCATCCAACAGAGTGATCCTGGGACTCAGGATGTCCAAGTATCTGGTGACCTTGGTTGCACATTTCCATCTGAATATCTGTTGTAGTTGTCTATAACTGGACACACTTACTGGGTCTCACACAAAGGATAGTTGTCACAGGTCCCCAGAAGCACGACCTTCACTTTGCTAAACTCCTAATACTGCTCATCAGTTTTACCACACCCAGTGGCAGCCATATGATTAACAGCCTTTTGACTTCCCCACCAAGTCCTCTGGAGAAATTTTCTGTTCAAAATTCTTTTGCTACTATTAGCAGAAGACAAGGCTGAAGACAGGACTGGCAACAATTCAAGTCCAAAGTCCATCCAGGAAGCAAAGACAGACCAATCTACAACATACCTTAAGCCACAATTGCTAGCCTCTGGCTCAGCTGAAATACTCAGGTGCAGAGGTGGCCGGGGAGGCTCCAGGTGAGGATAATTAAGGCTATTAAGATCGATTAGCACCCTTTGGGCCCTGACAAACATAGGCTTAGATTCAAAACCACATTACTGCTGGTTATCTACATATCTACAACCATAGATATCAAGGAGGAGAGTTAAGTGTAAAGGAAGGACAAAACAGCATAGTTGCAGTTTGCCTTCCATCTCCAGTAGAAAAAAAAAAATAAAAAATAGCCTTAATCTATGACTTTTATGTAGAACTGAAAAACAAGATGTGACTAACACACAGCCCTCTATAGAATCCTGTCTTTTAATAATAATCCCATCAGGCACAAGAAGCATAATACTTAGCTGTTGAACTCACACTCTACCTCCAAACAGTAACTTTAGGAGGAAGAGGCTAAAAGAGAATCTCAGAGATTTTCCAGCTCAGTGGCACAAGACACATATTGAAATTGCATCCCTGAATTTACATGTTGCTCTTCACAGTGACAACCAGGCCACCTGCCTGCTAAGACTCCCTCTTTTTCTCCTGAAACAACCACACAAATCAGTTTGGAAAATGCCTAAAAATCATGTCCTTTTCAAATCAAAGACACAAAAGAGACAAACAGACCAACATATCATTTTTGCTGTTCATTTCTTCCTTGGCAATTCATTTTTTTTTTTATGTAACAAGAAAACTGGAAGCCTATCTAAGAAACTATTTGACTTTTCAAATCGGAAGAAGTTATTTAAATTCTGAACTGGGTCAAACTACGATTTTGTTTCTGAACTCTCAAAATCTATGGGAAAGGCCAGATTCAGACCTCATATTTGGAGGAGGCCTCTAGGTCTTCAGTTTGATAGAGAAAATAATCTAATACTATCACCTCTAAACATTGGTTTGTTTAGATTCAAGTAAAGAACAGAATTTTGTAGTCACGGTTACAGTCTCGATCACTCAGGAAGATTTTACTGGGATCTACAAAATCTGCAAGACGTCTTTTGTAGCCACAGGATAACATATTCCTTATCATCTCTAGTACCAGCTATTTGAAACACTATTCCTTCTCTCTCCCTTCTAGGTCAGCAAAATGGGCGTTTTGCTGACACCAAAAGGTAGGAGTGAGAAAGGTACCGTGTGTCCCTATGCAAGCAGAGAACAGCAGAGATTTGCAACCTCCTTCTTATTTATATATTTATTTTAATATATGAGCACAGTTTTTATATGGTTGGCAGGCAATAGGGAAGAAAAAAAAAAAAAGAATAAGCATTCAGTAGGTCAACTATTGATACAAGAGTCTGAGCAAGCAACTGCAAAATGCACTATGGTAATTCATCTGCATGGGTCAATGGCTATTGACTGCCTGAAAATAAAGGTCGATCACAGTGATAGATTTCAATGCCATAGCTATGAACATATATTAATAAATGTAGTACCGAAGTGATTTTTGACTCTGGTGGAAAGGACAGATAATCAATATCCTTGTGTCCTTGCCCAGGCTGAACTTTGTACTTGGATTATGCTAATTAAAGACTAAATAAAGTGCTGATGTTTTCATGTAATTAAGAGAAGGAGGAAAACAGTAAAGTGGTAAGTGGCTTTTGTTTGTTATTTCATGCTGAAATGAGCAAACAAAACACCTAAGCCATCTGAGAAAAGCAACATTTGTTTTTCGCAAGCATCCTCTCCTGTCCCAGGTATAATTTCTATTATATGCCTGCCACAAAAACAGATTCAGCACCTTACTCCACAAACAAACATGGACAAGCACTTGGACAATTTTTGTACAAGAGCCCAGAAGGTCTGGATTGTTGTATTTTTCAGACAGGTGGCCAAGCCGTAAAGGTATACTCATCCCTGGATGTTTCATCCAGACTGAGCATTGGTGTTTTAGACATTTGGAGCTCTCCTTTGGCCAGAAGCAAAAGTGTGTATTCCTGGCAGCCTGATTCTACCTGCATGCTGCAGTTCCCCTTTCCCTTGTGTGCATGCCCTCTCTGCCTGCCTAGCACTTGGACTTGCACAACTGAGCTGGGTGAGGGAGCTAATCCAGCTGAAAACTAACCACTTGATTTGGGAGGTGTAGGATGCAGATGGAGCAGCTCCCCTCTCTCCAAGCTCTCTTGAAAACATCAGGAGTCTGGGAATAGGACCATGACACTGATGCAGGGCTCAGCAGTCCGGCCTCAGGTAACCATAAAGTGTGGTGAATGCACCTGGAAATGCAGGCTGCAAAGGAGTGGAGCTAAGTATGTATCATATCGTGTGTAACCTGTTCTGTCAAATGACTGAGTTTCAATCACTCGGAACAATGACTGGTGCAACAAGTATTCTGTTACACCATTTGACTGCTCTATCTGGACACCGCAAGAAATGCCTATGTTATTCAGGTATTTCACGAAATACCTGGCATTAATATTACAGCCATACCATGAAACCAGTCATTGAGTGAAATGACTGAAATTTCCCTTCATTTAGAGAATAGATGCACTGTAAAAGTAAGTGTTAATTTCTGAAATCATATGTAGAGCTGTATGGAGCCAGGGGTGAGTAGAAACAACTACACAGCACTATAAATAATGTATAGTAGAAGTAGTTTTACTTCTCTTTTTGAGCTAGTAATTTCAAGTAATCAGGAACTAGGTATTTTACATATTATCTACCTCTTTTTTTTCTGTATTTTCCTGTTATGAATAAAAACTTTTGCCAATTCTCAAACTGCTTAGGTGCTTAGATTTATGTAAGAGCAGTAAAATAGTACTGTTCTTTCTTAGATATTTTAAATTACCTTGCATGCAGAATAAGCATTTTGATTCCATGTAAGTGTCTAAACTGCAGATTCCTCACTGATCCCAGATGAACCGGGCTTTCAAAACTGTAATCTCAGTTCTGTACCTACACATGACAGGACACAGAAAATGGCAGGTGCTATTAAATTTTCGTCTGCTTTCAAACCAGCTGTTTGAAACGTGGTTGCACTTGGATGAGCCTGAATCTAGGTGGTAGCCACATAACGTTTGACAATAACCACACAGTTAATGTGCTTAAACTGCAATTTGTAACACAGAGCAAGGCCATTTTACACTTATATTATGTTCCCTCTTGGTTTTATCCACTTTTTCTTTCATTGTGAAAAAGTTGGCATCTTGGCATCTTTTTCAGAGGCACAGAACAATGTTCACACATAACAAATACAGAAGATAGCCGAGTAAAAAGTACTGTCAGAGACACGTAAATAATAGTGAACGTGAAGTAAATCAGAAGCATGTCAGTTAACTATTTCTCTTTAATCCTTGTTTCTTCTGCTCATCTCTATATTTTAAAGTTTTTAACTTCCTTTTTTTTTTTTTTTCTGAACTACTGCACCAAGTTTATTGGCCTCCTAGTGGCCCTATCAGTTAATGAGTTTTAATTCAGTTTCTTAAACAAAAAGTAATTCATAGCAACTTATTTAGAATACCATTTCCCTTCCAAAAAATTCTTACTAAGCCTGGGTATTATCACTTAATTTGAATGCAACAGGGCAAATAGTTTTTCTGCTGTATTTTGTCTGTGTTTAATTTAGCTGAATTTGTCCTTTAAGCTTATTTTAAAATTAAAAATTCAGATTCTCCAAATATTTTTCAATTTTCTTTGTAATTGGAACTAGTGTTCAAATTTAAAATGAGTTTATTAATAATTTACTTTGTTTCTGAAAGGAACATAGTAGTCTCAAAGGAATTTTCCCTGCACAAGCAGTGATTTCTATTTTCAAATGAACATTTTAATCCTTGCCACTTTGTAACAGGTTATTTCACCTAAAGCAGTAAGATGACTGAGGTTTTGCAAACACCTACATTGCATATGAGCTGTAAAACCTTTAGCTTCTTTGCTCAAAGGTTAGATTTAAGTCTGCGCTTAGAGACTTAAACAAATTCTTAACTGTCCTTACAGCTACCTGAATTAAAAATTCAAAGCTTATTTAGATGCTCCTTAACATTTGCTGTTTCTTACTCCTGTCAAGTGACTGTACATATTTTAAGGTATGTATTAAAGCCTGAATACAACATACCATTATCTATACGTATGCAAAGTACCTTGTACTTCATAATTTCCATATTTCCATCAAGTAGATTGGCAACATTCACAATAGCTAAAGCTGTAGAAGCATAATAGATGTCTTAGTTCTCTGACCAGTTTTCTCTCCCATTCACTCAAGAAAAGGAGATCTCTCATCAGCTAAACCACTTACATCTCTCACCTTCCCATCCATCTCTGAATGGGAAGAGAGTTCAAATCAATTGAACTATTTACTTTCACTGTAAAGAAAGGCTTTTAGATGTTTTAACAATCTTGTCCTTCTCTGCCTCTTCACATGCATTTCCCAATTCCCTTTTGATAATATAAAAAAAAAAAGTTGAGTCCTTTTAAGTATTTTTCTCTTTAAATAGATCGAACAACCTTTCAGCTCTAACACCAATCTGTGGGTTGCATTGGCTTCCTGGCAATCACTGTAAGTTGGTACATACATTTCATTAAATAAATACATCTGCAGTCTTGACTGTTGCACAATCATTACAGAGCATAAAATCAGATTAAAGCAAAACTCTACTGATTTACCTCAGTAGTAGACATTATACCAGATAATATATAGATGTCACAGTGGCATTAAGAAGATCAGTCGCAGTAGAAAGCCTGGCTATTTATTTTCCAGTCATACAGAATAGGCATGTCACTACAGAGCACTGTGGAGTCCTCCTGGACCATGTACCTGGTCCTCTTTCCCATGGGGGAGGTATTTTGGAGATGGTTCAGCTTTCATTCAGGTGTGGGGTCAGATGCCAGCTAGGGCACACAGCCAGGGTCTTGAGTAACTCAGTTTAGAAGAAAGTTACCTTTGTGTACCCTTTGTAAATCAAGTGTTAAAAAATGCACGGGTTTATGTATAGTTTTAATCTAAAAGCACTTTCTTCTTTAAAATGGCTTGACATTTTTTAAGGCTAATTAAGAATTCCATCATAGAGCAACTTAATGTCTGGAGCCCAGCTTTCTTTTCTGATGTGCATGGCCTCCCCACTGATTACATGACATGGAATGTGAATAGGTAGGTAGGGTGATTCTACCTACATCTCTTCCATAATGACTCCAAACCCATGTTATCTTAACTCTCATAGCTAAATGCACCACAATGGTAATTCAATACATTTCAAGTATTATATACAGACACTCTGGAGATTGCAATTATATACTTACTATTCTCTTTATCATTAAAACCTTCCAACTGTTTAATACCGAGTACTTTTTTTTTCACAAGGCACAATGGAGCTCCACTGCCATTGGTTTTGTTAGGTAGACTGAGCATGAATTCATGTTGGAAACAATTCAAGTTAACACCTCTAAAACCTGCCATTTGCATAGTCTCTTAATTAATTTCCACAATAAGAGATGGATTAAAATTTACTGAGACCTGTGACAACCCACCCCTTGAAATTTCCCGCAAGATGGAGTGGCGTGCATCAAGAGCTGTTATTTCAGGGCAGGGGTGCTGCCTCCAACATCACTGAGAAAACAGTGACATTTGCAGCATGCTCTTACCTAGCCCTCCTGCAAGGGCGCTTCAGGATTGAGATGGGGTTTGGATGGATTGCTTTGACGGCAGAAACCTGCTTCACACTTATTCAACAACAAACCTCTTCACTCTTCTCTAATTGAATTCTTGCATTATTGCCTTCAAGCTTGCTGTCAGACTTCTGAGTGGTCATGCCAGGACAATACCTACAGCTTAGGATGTGCACTCAGCCTCTCTCGGGGGTGAGGCTGTGAGTCCACCTGGGAGCAGGGTCCAGTCCCTTGGGCTGGGCAGCCAGAGCCTTATTGCTTCAGACATGTCTTTGGCTAGAGGAGATAGCCTGCATCAGGTTTTGAACTAACCTTTTAAAATTTATTTTTATCCCTCTGCTTAACTATATTATGCTTATTCCTTTCAGTTTGTGCTCACCAAAATTTATACAAGTACTGAAATTAATGATTTAATGCCATCCAGGTATTAATTCAGCCAACCAGTGTTTTACTTCAGTGTCTCTCAAATGGTTAGAAGCATTAACATCAATGCTAGTATTTAGCTTCTCCCACAGGGCAGTTACCTCCTCCCTGACTGTAAGTTAATTGGAAAAAATGTATGCCATATGATTTTAGGTGAAGACAGGTTTTATAGTAAAGATGGTATTTTTCTTCCCCAGAATAGCAGGCATGGCCAGCTGTCCAGCACAGAAAGTCACAAGGTTGTTTCCTCACTCCCCTTTTTGGAGGGCAAGCTGTCCCCCTGAGAGTTTAAGTATGATTTTTAATGACCCTTAGATTGGGCAAAGTGGGTAACTTCAGCGAGACTTTTCATGTAAAATAATTGCTTGCTCCCTTTCTGTAGCAGCTCAACCTCCTAATGTTCATTCAATCACAGCAGTTGCTAGAATACACTTTCTCTCTTGCCAGCTGCTCCCTGTGTCCGAGACCAGGGAATTCCACATTTATCAAGTACTAATATGTCTCTATAATGTAGGTGAAAAGACATCACCCATCAGCCCGCCAGCCAAACAAACCAAACTGGGTATACGAGTCTAGATGAGTTGTGGTGCCTGCTCTGTACAGAGGGGTTCAACAGTGTAGGGTACTCTGAAGGTGCCACACTAAGAGAGATGCTAGAAATAACTGTGCTTTTTGAGGCTCTATGGACATCAAAAATACAGGGGAATCTTAAATGGACCCATGGTGTTAATTAAGCAGAGCTGGTTGGGTGTTTGCTACCAAAGCAATTTTAATAACATTAACAGAATTGGTGATGGGAAAGGACAACTTTTAACTAGCCTCTAGATTATACATGAATTAAGAAAACCCACCAAAAACCAACAAAACAGACCCCAGTTTATATTCCCCAGTATCTCAGTTTCAAAAGGAAATACATTCTTTTCCTATGACTTCTTGTCTAGACATTTCAGCAGCACATTAATACTGAAAAAAAGTGCAATGGAAAAATATTTCAAAATCAGAAGTTTAATTGATTAAATTTATTTTTTTTTTAATTAGCAGTTTAGAAACATTTTCAAGTTCTTAACATTTAAAAGATTCCCATGGAAGGAAAAATAGATCCTTAGCCACCAATAAGTCATAATATCAGGCACATGAATTTTTCACGTGAAATGAAACTACATGAAGGATGCCAAAATTCTAGCAAGAACAAAGATCCTTTTCAGTGTCTCTCTTGTGTCAAAGTATTGTTTTTATGGTGGGGTTTTTGGACTCTGCCTTTTTGTACTCATATTTGCTCAAAGGTTTGATCTTTCTTCTTTCCTCTCTTTGACCACTCTGTTTTCTTCAGCCATTTCCTTCTATCATTACCACTGCGTGGCACAACGATTACCTGGGTAAGGGCCCATGTGGCAGTGAACTCAGTAGGATGGATAGAAACACATCCTCACCCTCATAATGGAGGGCCAAGTGGCAGAAACAAGAAGGCAGAAGCATTAATACATCTTTCATTTGAGGGAGAGCTGGGGTGGGAGAGGACAGAGCAAAGCTGGTAAAAAACCCTTACCAGGTCCAGATTCTGCTCGTAGTGACTTCACAGGTGTACAGAGTGTACCCCACCTGGAGTACTGAGTCTAGCTCTGGAGTCCTCAGGCCAGGAAGGACATAGAACTGTTGTAGCAGCTCCAGAGGAGGGTCATAAAGATGATCAGAGAGACACCTCTCCTGTGAGGACAGGCTGAGCGAGTTATGGTTGTTCAGCCTGTAGAAGACTCCAGGGAGACCTTATAACAATCTTGCAATACCTAAAGGGACCCCACAGAAGAGCTGGGGCGGGGGGTGAGAGGGGTACTCTTTTACTCTTTTTGAGGGAATAGAGTGACAGGACAAGAGGTAACAGTTTTAAATTGAAAGAGGGGAGATTTACACTAGATTTTAGGAAGAAAGTCTTTAATGTGAGGGTAGTGATGCACTGGAACAGGTTCCTCAGGGAAGTTGTGGATGCCCCAGCCCTGAAAATGTTCAAGAACAGGTTGGATGGGGCTTTGAGCAACCTCGTCTAGCAGGAGGTGTCCCTGCCCACAGCAGGGGGGCTGGAACTACCTGATCCTCAAGGTCCCTTTCAACCCAGACCGTTCTATGATTCTATGAACATGAAGTCCAAAAGGTTTCATAGGAGCTCCAGTTTTACTTCTTAGTGACTTTTTCTCTTTCTATACATCAATCCTTCTTTTCTTGCTGCTGAGAAAGATACATGAAATGAATTTATATATTCTCAAGTCTTAAGATCTTCACCATTGAGGAATGGCTACAGACAGATCCACAAAATACACTTAGCATGCAGGACTGGCAATGTGCAATGTTTGTTTCATGCCATCACATCAGTAGACAGTGACATTACAAAGGAGCAAATCAATGCCAGCTCCTATTCATGTGAGAACTTTTGAAACTGCATGCAATGCATTCATGCCACCCCCACATCTCAGCCTTTAGAGGATTAGATGTAAATTTTAATCTTCCAGTGCTAGAGACTTAGATAAGTTTCTTTTCTCACTTTTTTTCCAGGTTGCCTGCAAACATTATTCACAGAGCAAAAGAGTACACTGTAAGAAAACAGCTAAGGTTTAAAAACTTTAGTAAGGAGAAAGGAAAATTTGGTGCTGTTATAGAAAGCAATGCTAACGTTTCCTTTTTGAAACCAAATTTGCCCCAGGAAAGCTAGCACCAGCGTTCTGTCTGTGCAAGGACGAGCTCGAGTGTCTAGAAGGCCCAGAGAAGATGACATTAAAAGCCAGTGCCCCAACACGCTTTCCACAACCCCACAGCTAGTTAGCAGGACGTTTCCAGTTGAAAAATTGCCAGGTTTCTCCGCCCTGGAGCCGGCTAAAGAAGTTTGTTAGCGTGAACTGCCTCTGCCACCATGTGGGAGTTTGCAGAAAGTGCAAGAGTGCCCTGTAACCAGCAACCAGCATTCCTGCTGCAAGCCTTCCCTTCGAAATAAACAAACTGGCCAGCCTTGCAATCCTCTACCAGCCCACCTGCCTGTAGGGAATCACCCAAAACGACACACCGTCAAAGAAGCTTTATTTCTTCAGTTTTATTTGCCAATGGATTAGAGTTAACAACAACAACAACAACAAAACAAAACAAAACAAAACAAAAAAAACCAAACAAAATAAACAAACAAACAAACCCCCCAACAAACAAACAAACAAAACCAAACCAAAAAACTCCAAGGCAATACTAAATTCCCAAAACTCCTCAATTTGAGTATGCACAAACTTTTTGTCAGCTGTGATCTGGAGCTGCATGGATGTATTTGTCACAGGCGCTCACATACTTCATAAATCACTGTTGACTAATGAACAGCAAAGGAGAGTGTTTTTCCAATAAAATACACATAACTTTAAATAGCGAAGGAGGAACTGTCAGCAGACACTGCTCAAATGCATTAATTAAAAGCTGTCTAGCTGCTGGGAAACTGTTTTGATGCAAGCAGTTTCAGGCAGTCTAAGGACCATTAGCATACATTTTTAAACTAGTCAAGGACTAGATGCAGTCAGAGTTATAGAAATAAAATGTAGATAAGAATAAAAAAAAATAGATTATTCTATATGGACTGGAATATTCATGCAAATAAGAAAAGAGCATCTTGGAGCTGAGTATGTTGTGAACCTGTTCAGCCACATATTTTTTGCATATGTAATGTGGACATGCAACTCATCTAAGTGATGTTAACACATAATTTACAAAAGGTTTGTCATGATTACCATTCCAACAATATTTCATGACCAATTGTTTAAGCTATCAGCAAGCTTTCTACACCTATCACATACTCAGTGGTGGAGCAAGTTGGAAAAAAGGTGGTTGTAAAGGGGAGATGTGTGCATGTTAGTGCACGTTACCACTGTTTACTTCTGCTCCTTTTTCCTTTTCCTCCCCTAGCTCATTCAAAGTGCAGGTGACTTTTATGCCTTAGAACAAAGTAAAGATGATCTCAAACCCTTTATAAAGACAAATGCAATTACCTAAAACAGAGAGAAAACCATTTACCTGTTGTGTTGACTACTGCTCCTAGATCTTTGTACTCATATATGTACATATGCACATATACAAATGCATACCTATGTAAATAAATATATTCATATATAATGCTCCTTACATCTAGATGAAAGGGAAACTGTATCCTAAGAGAGTTTCTAGCTCCCTACGCAAAGAACTCTCATTGCAATGCTTACTAATAGGACAGCAGTGGGTTCCCAGGAAGGCAAAGGATTAAAGATTATTGACAGTATTGTCTCGTGATGATGAAGTCTTCAATTCCCTACATGGTCCTGTAGAAGACAAGGGAGGGTGGAATGAAGGACTGTGTTACTGTCCAGCATCATCTGAGGGCAAATATTTTGATCCCGTTGTATCCAAACCCAGGGCGAAAGAGGTCCTGTGAAATTTCATGATTATCACTGAAATAATAGGGTCACTCTCTCTGTATGGATTATGTATTGTTGATAAAAGTAGAGACATGCACGAATATCACAACATCATAGGTGTCATTATGTCTTACTTAACTTGGATGCCATTTAAATAACACTGTTAACCTTCTTCTAAGTCTGACTTCCTACGAAATGGACCATTTTTATCTGGCTAACCATTATGTCATGACTCAGCATTTTCTGTGCAGCATTTGAAGATATAGTAGGTATGTACAGACACAGAGACCATAACCAAAAATTAATCTAGAAAATTTTCCTTCTCTCATTTGCGTATTGTAGGCAAAAAAATAGTCAGCTGTGGCTGTAAGCATCTTGCAGAGTAAACCAAACATCTTGAAGGACTGAGACACTTACTGGATTCTCCAGTATGAATTTAAGTTGTCCAAGTCAATGAGTGTCATGGGATGTTGAGCCACAGATCCTGGCAGCAACTACAGCACTATGAGACCCTGGTGGCATAAGGAGTCTCAGTGCATGGTGCACTGAGCTAGAGGCCAGGAGGATCCAGATGTTACTCCTCGATCAGTCAAAGATTGATGCTGTTTTCACATCCAACCCTTCTTATTACTTATTGTGTATGTAAACCACACAAGGCAAAGACAATCCCTGAGCCTGGGCTTGCATCAAGCTGAGTAAACCAAGTAAGGCTCAGTGCAATGCCTCAATATGCTGATGCAAAGCACTCAGAAGTGAGTTACCTGTAGCAGGATAGCCATTTATCACATCTTTTATCCTTGCAGTCCAGAGCTGAAGCCAAAAGGTTCCTTAGGCCCTCTCCATATGAATGCTTGCTGTTGTGACTCAAGCTCCAGCTCCGTACAAAGCATTGCTGCTACATTGTCCCTGCTGAGACTGGGGCTTGATCTGCCCATGTGTGCTGGTTTTGGCTGCAGTAGAGTTAATTTTCTTCACAGTAGCTAGTATGGGACTATGGTGAATTTGTGCTGGAAACAGTGTTGATAATACAGGGATGCTTTAGTTATTGCTGAGCAGTGCTTACACAGCATTAAGGCCTTTTCTGCTCCTCACCCCACCCCACCAGCAAATAGGCTGGGAGTGCAGAAGAAGTTGGGAGGAGATGCAGCTGGGACAGCTGTTCCCAACTGACCAAAGGCCTTTTCTATGCCATATGACATCACGCTCAGCATATAAAGCTGGGGGGATGTTTGTAGTTAAGGCATTTGTCTGCCCAAGTAGCAATTACATGTGATGGAGCCCTGCTTCCCTGGAGATGGCTACACACCTGCCTGCTGATGGGTAGTAGTGAATTCCTTGTTTTGCTTCACTTGTGTACGTGGCTTTTGCTTTACTTGTCACACTGTTTTTATCTCAACCTGTGAGTTTTCTCACTTTTACTCTTCTGATTCTCTCCCCCACACCAGTTGGAGGAGTGAGGGAGGAGCTCTGCATTGTTTAGTTGCCAGCTGGGATTAAACCACAAGGTGAGACAAAGAACAAAAAGAGCTCCCCCTTATCCCCCTTTTTCAAGCAAAACACCAGACACCATCTCTACTTTAGGCATTCTGTTCCCCACATCCCAGGGCAGAGCATAAGGACCATGCTGGGGACATCCCCAACCCCCTGCTTATTCCAAATACATCCTGTGCCCCCGCTGCCAGCCGCTGCAGAAGCATTGTGAAGTGGTGGAGCAGTGGGCAACATCATGGCAAAGTCACAAGCATACAACATATCACAACATCTGCTGGTGGCTAGCCTTATTTCTCTGCAATTTTCTAGGCACTGACACTGGTCTTTCTTTCATCCCCTTGTGAACCGAGTAGACTGGGGACACAGAACAGGGAAGGAATCTTCATCTCTCCTACCTTGTCCCACAAAGTAGATGAAGACATGATGCAAGGTATCACATCTCTCTGTCAAATAAGAAGTTTCTGTAAGAAATAAGAGGTTGTCACAAACGCCACTTTAATGCCCTATTCAGGTCCTGAATGAGGTAAGATTCTGGCAGAAGTAGCAGTTGCTACATAAGGGCAGTAAAATGACATCTGCACATACAGAAATTGACTCGGGAGTTCAGAGTGCTGCATCATTTCTTTTCAAGATAATTCTAGCAAAGAATGAAATAAAAAGTAGAGGTTTAATGCTAGGAGATCTAATCACATTGCTATTTAATTATTTTAACAACAAATCCATTAAAAATAGACTCAATGAAAGTTAAACAAGCTTGCCAACGACTTAATTTTCATTTGATAATCGGAGATCTTTCTGGAGGTGTATGAGAAACACAAGAGAAAAGCTCTCTGCCTCCATGACTGTTTGATGTCAGACATATAATTTTATTCTGGAACAGCTTTGTTTCAGAGAGTCGTAACATCCTGGAAACTACTATGTAGAGCAATTTAATTACCATCAGGTGGTTTGATCAACAGTGTGAAAGCAATGAACTCTGTTATTGATGAACAAGCCAGCATAATTAAACCACTCGCTGGCAATTGTTCTTTAAATACTTTTGCAATACCAGTGAGAATTGTATTCCTAGATTAAAAATCTGAGTAATCCCCACCATCTCCTTCTGTAAGGTGTTTTTTTGGTTGGTTTTCTGGCTAGTGACAATAGGTGGGATTTTCAGAATTACTTTAGTAACTAGGATTCCTACACCCCATTGCGAGAAAGGTCCTCCAGCTTCCAATACCTCCAAAAGTGGAAGAACACAACGCTGTCACTTACTTTTGAAATCTGAGCTGAAACATAGCTTTATGACCTCTTTTGGTGTTTGAGCACAAAAGTGTCTCTATCTTTCTCAGTCATAGCATGTACTATGCAAATAGCATTTTTTTTTAATTGAAATGTGCATTGTAAGTCAGATGTTCAGAATGTTATTGTTGGAGTAGTTTAACCGAGTAGAAAATCATACTGTAAATTTACAGCGTTACCGAAAATGCAGGCTTTTGGAGGAAAAAAAATCTAAACCCCACAACATTTTGAATTTGATGCACTGAACTACAGAAGAGCTGAATTAGTTTCCTCAGAATTAACATTGTAACATTCAACATAAAACGACCAAAAAAGAAGAATTATGTTAAGACTCCCACTGGGTAGACAAAACCTTTCACATGTCTTTAACAGCATGTATGATTCCTTTGAACAAGCCCTTCCATAGTCCTACCCTGCTGAGATAAATGAGCCTAGTTACAAGCAGAGAGAAGAAGGAATCTACTTTTTTGTTTTACAATTGGCATTCAAGAGCAAATGGAATCTACTTGGATGCTAATTCAAGTGATAATGTAATCGTTTGCCAGTTTTTCTCACATCTTAATAATGTCCAATAATAATATCCACTGTGATGATGTCAAGCTTCATTGGATAGTTTTTAGAATGGATAGTTTTGTCTTGTGTATTCTAAGATACCAAACACTGCTGACTAGAACTGTTCAGAAGAGTCTCAGACTGAAGAGTATAGGGAGGGCTTAACAGCATTAAAAAGCTTTTTAAGGACAGAATAAAAAAGAGCACTGGAATCAGAAAGAAAAATATCAGTTAAAAAAAAAACAAACCAAAGCAAAAGGAAAGGGGGCTAGAAGCAGAAAAAAAACCCCTCTGATTATTTCAACCCATTGCAAATCAGGAAAGACTGAAAACTAGCTGTCAGCATGATGTGCAAGTGGCTAACCAAAGGACAAAGACACTGACTAATAAGGAAGGTTTTAAATAAGTAAAGTTTTAGTTTTTAAAGTCAGATATCAAGCATCTAGAAGATATTTCCAAGATTTACAGACATTCTTAGCACATTTTCTTTCCATGTACTTTTTTTCTTTTAAGAAAGAAGCTTATATACACTTCATAACCCCCTTCATAAAAGCGTTCCCAGGCAAAACTTTACTGTTTGCCTGCAGTTCTGGTGATCTTTGCAAACTGCATGGAAACAAATGCTGGGCATACATGAGGCATGTGGCCCCACTTCTCACATTTCTGAGGGATCATGAATGGGTGTGGTGGAATATGTCTGTACTGAAGGTATCACCTCTTTTCCTCTGCCTACGTTAGCAGTCCACAAACAGCATAAACTTGTGTGCACTGCAGCCTCCCACCAATGGCCATTATCAGATGGTTATCCATCAGGTTATTAAGAAACCAAAGTAACATGGTCACATTGACAAGATTTTAAAGAATTGGGCTGTGGTCAGACAAGAGTTATTCTTCTGCCTGGCCTCTGGACTAGTCAGTTGTGCAACTACCAAAAATAATTTCTCCGCTTTAAGGCTGTTTACTTCTTACCAACAGTCTGACTTACCTCTATTACCTTGCTTGTTGCATCCCCACTTCTTCTCTTATTTTTTACTGTAGCTGCTCTGGCCAATGTGACATCAATTCCTGTTGGATTCATTGGATACTGTTATAATAAAGAGAATAAGTAGTAGCAACATCTCCCAGATCAGATTGACTCTTGCAGGAGACTTCCCTTCAAGGAAGTCCAGTTGCTTTATGTCTTGGTGCTAGCTCTTTATCCAACTAAATTTAAGTGTTTTTCAAACCTGACCTGAACTCAGCTCATCAAGAGTTATTCTAATGAGCTTGATTTCCTCTCAGAAATTTTAACAACTAGAAAGATTACTTGAGTCTGGAGAAAGATCTGTGCAATGCAGAGCTACCCCAGTAGTGTTAGCCCAACACCAAAAGTACATGAGCAAGAGCGTGGATACACTGAAGAACCAGATGAGGTTCAAGGCCCTAAAAGATACTGCTTCNAAAATCAAACCTTTACTTGCAAATCGGTTTAAAAATGATCCACTGTTTGTAGATCTGTAAGAGATGCATTGTTTGTTTGTTTTTTTTTTTTCCAGGCCCTGGGTGATTTGTCCCCATGATCTTTCAAGCATCTCCTCTTAAGAATCTAAATGAAATTAGTTGTTAAAGCAAAGGTAGACTCTATGTCTATTTCGGTAAATTGAATTTGCTCTCTTGCTGTTAAAGCACAAGTAACTAGGTTAGTAAAAAGAAGGTATGGTTAGTTGTGGTTGTACCAATCACAGAAAGAACATCAGGGAGAAAAAAGCACCTAAGGGGCGAGAACTGTATCATGCTGGTATCAAGTCCCAAATAATGTAGTTGAAACTGTATTGATGGAATAAACTAAAATGAGCCTGGAAAACTTATTTGAAGAGTATAGTTACAACTGTGCTCACAGGATGAAATAGGTCATTCCAGGTCACAATTCTGTCAGAATGAATGCCTATAATTCAGTTCTACTGGTTTTTGCTTACAACCATNGACTCTTGCAGGAGACTTCCCTTCAAGGAAGTCCAGTTGCTTTATGTCTTGGTGCTAGCTCTTTATCCAACTAAATTTAAGTGTTTTTCAAACCTGACCTGAACTCAGCTCATCAAGAGTTATTCTAATGAGCTTGATTTCCTCTCAGAAATTTTAACAACTAGAAAGATTACTTGAGTCTGGAGAAAGATCTGTGCAANAAAACAAAGAATGGCAGCCCTACCCTAGTAATTTTAATATTTACAAGATTTAATGAAGCCATCCAACAGCCATATCATTCTAGAATAAAGGGAGCTATATTGCAACACCTTTCTGCCAAACATCATGGGAAACAACAATGTTTTGCAACTCTTTAGAGCAGCACTATACGAAATACATGGACTGACCTACAGGGCTACTCTACATTCTCCTCAAATGAGTTTGCAGCAGTGAAACATGAACNATGGATACACTGAAGAACCAGATGAGGTTCAAGGCCCTAAAAGATACTGCTTCAAAAGTGGTCTCCCCTGTGTCCTGCTCATACAGTTGTGTCATTGACTACTGGGTGGCTCCCACTACATCTCTTTTGTGTTGCTGCATTTGCACAGTAAAATAAGCACCCTTCAATACAACAATCTCCTCCTGGACCATGAGGTTCCTTACAGGGAAATGAAATGAGAGGATCTTTCTCCAGTCGGGCAATTTACAGGGCAGTCTGGGTCTGTCTATCTTTCCTGAGGGCAAAGAGAGGAGAGCACTGGGATGTAACTGAGGCACAGACACATGCAGTACATGGAAAAGGAGGGAAAGAAAGGGACAGAAACTGGAGACTGAGACACATGGAAGGAGTAGTGCTGAGGGGCAGATGCACGCTGCTGAAAGAGAAGGGAAGCTGATTGCATCCTGACAGAGATGGAGCTGTGTCAAGATAAAAATGACATTTAAAGATCATACCATTATCTACACAAGCTGTATTTAAAATGGCTGTAGGGCTATAAAGGCTCTCTGCTTTCCCTTCACTACTGCAGTTTGAACAACTTCAGTGTGAGAGGCATAGCCTGGCAGGCTTCAGAGCAAGACCAGAATCATCTACACCAACATGCTTAAAAAGGCAGGTGGACATTCAGACTAAAAGCAAGATACTAAACTATGTTTTCACTGGTGCCTAAGAATGACAGATGAGAGTCTGCTAGAACAACTGTGCTTAATATTACCCTTTGATAAAATTTTCCCAAATCATTACATATTTTTACAAAAGAGTCAGCAGTTTTAAAAGAACCCCACAGGATTTTCGTTTGTATTCTAAATGCACATATTAACCAGCAAGTG
>VZTM01016082.1:9359-26070 GCA_013400555.1 Jacana jacana | reverse complement strand
ATTATGGGGGCTTCATTCTGCTCCACTTCCCTATCTTCCAGCTTAGGGGGCTGGGTACCCAGAGAACAATGGGTCTTATTAAAGACTGAGGCAAAGAAGGCATTAAGTACCTCAGTGTTTTCCTCATCATTTGTCACTATGTTTTCCCCTGTATCCAACAAAGGACAGAAATTCTCCTTAGCCCTCCTTTTGTTGGTAATGCATTTTTTTTTTTATTGCTTTTTACAGTAGCAGAGAGATTACATTCTTGTTGGGCTTTGGCCATTCTAACTTTCTCCCTGCGTAACCTCATGACATCCTTGTAGCCCTCCTGAGTTTCCCAACCTTTCTTCCAAAGGTCATAAGCAAAAATTGAAGACTCTATCATTTTGTGATCTCTATGCCCAATACAGCCAATCATCCATCCAACCATCACATCACCCACAAGTCCTTCTCTGTTCACCCTTCTCTGGTAGGGAGCCTTCCCTAGTTGGCTCTGTGATTTGGAGAAATTAATACAGCTACCATCTTTTCCATGCTTTAAAAAGCATGTTTAACCTGAGTGAATGCTGTGAAGCTTGTCCCATACCAAAACAGGGTTTCAATACCATTGGCCTGGCCTTTGACACTTTCAAGTTTGACTTGTACTTTAAACTGCTTTAGGATCTCTGAAAAGTTAGAGACAGCAGTTAAAGAAAAGATACTTGATGAGTGTTTAGCAGCATGTTTAGCTCCACCATTAAGAGGATAGGGAACCTACAGGTTTTAATTTAAACATGATATTTACTTCAAATAACTCTAGAGATGGGAGATGAACCCCACTACAGCCACACAGTTTCTAACATGGATGAAACTAGTAAGAAAGAGTGCTTCTTAATATTTCCTGCTGCACTCCAATGTGAAGTTTACTTTAATTTTTATTTTCAAATATTTATCAGTCTGAAAGAGTGACATTTCTGGAATAACCCGCATTTTCAGAGTAATTTCCCACCTTTGTTTTCCGCATTCACCAAAGCTTGAAGGCATTAACTTATCAGCACATGGAATTGTCTTCTGCCCTGTGACAAAAGCTGTATCATCGTGTTTATCTGGCTAGAGCAGATAGCCTACACGCATCTGGTTACACCATTGTAGATTATCCTAGTAAAATAATATAAAGGTCACTTTGAAGTTATATATGTGCAAATACCTGTTTAGGAAAACTCACTTTTTTATTTCTAACAGAAGTTTAAAAGAAAATAAGCAGTACTAAAAAAAAAAATTTAAAAAAATCTCCCCTTGCTGGAAGCCACACCTCCATTAACTGAAGAGAAATAAAACTTAAAGCAACAAGAGGATCTTCCCAGCTTAAGCCATGAAAATTCACAGCCAAACATGTGAGGAAGCATTATGTTATGTTAAAAGCGATTATTCACCCAAGTGTTTTTCAAGCATGTAATTTGACCTCTAAGACAGTGTTCCCTGTTGTTTCTGTGGCTAACAATGGCACCACAGACCTTGAAAAACCTAACCATCAAGTAAGCAATCCTGTTAACTTCTCATAGTACTCTCTCATAGGTGAGCTAAGTCTATTTGCCATATAGTGTCAAGGTTAAAGACTATAAACCCCTACAGATAATTAATGCAAGCCACATTAACCTGTGGCTTGCTTACATGAGAAAATTAGTAAGCATTTCGCTAGGCTATAAAATAATGCTACATTCCCTGTGTGGGCTCTCAGCATCTCCATGAGAAGCTGGTTGTTGCTTTTTTGAAAGCTACCCCATGCTGAGTATTTGGAAAACTACTTGCATAAGGAAATAAAACCAACTAACATGCTGTAAATTTACACCTTTCCCTACTGCTTGCTGACTTCTGCAAATTAAACTCCCAGACACACTGAACTCCACATAGTGTACTAAGGTACCTAGTAGTACAAAGGAGGATTTTAACTTTTACTGTTGTATATTCTGTTTGCCAGGAATTTGCTTGGCAAGCAAGCAGGATTTAGCATAACAAGGACTGTATTATACTCACCTTTATACCAATCCATGTTTCACTATTTTCAGTGAAAATATTACATGTAAGCAAGCTTGGTCTTTAGCTGCAAATAGCTGAGTTATGTGAGTATAAGAAAAGAATTTGCCTCTATATTCTTTATTCACTGCAATCATCCTTTTCAAATATCTGAAGAACCAAACAGCAACTATCAGAGCAAGGCAGCTTTACAACAAAGTGTGCTATTTTCCCCACATAATTAGCCTGACATCCTCTTCATTTCATAAAAGTTGGAATATCTGTACAGGACATAGTGACTTCAGTGGAATAAGTTCATTATACTTCTATTACACTGTCATTGTACTATGAAATCAATGCTAATCACATCAGCATTCAACTGTTTTTATGTGCATCAGCCAATATTTCACTAAAATGGTTTCCTAATATGAGGCACGCAAGCCTATTTATAGCTTCTATCTAGAGGCTTTCAGAAAGGCCTAATGGACTAAAGCTCCTACAAACTTCAAAATTTGGGAAGAAAAAAAACCTAATCAGACTATTTAGTAAACACAATACCAAAATTGGCTAAAGTTATAAAACATAATTATTCATACCACTTCACAACAGCAGCAAAACTCCAAAGTAGCTGATACCAGAGCTAAGAATGCTGTTTAGGAAGCATAATCAACCTTACTTGGTTACAAGCAAAGTATCCTGAACGAGAAGAGTTAGCTGAACAATGGTGAAGACAGACAGTAACTCAGAGGTTCAAATATTATATGCTGCACAGGTAGTGTGTTTAATTTTCACAGATGGCTTAGCTGATGTAAGAAGAACCATCTCAGAAGCGGGATATGCTATGTTACTATATGAGCACAGATGACCTTTTTTTGTAAGCAAGCACAACCTATACTGCAAGATTAAATCCTCTTCTGTATTTTTTTCCCCCTGATAGCAACCATTCAGGCAAATAGCCCATTCGTTTCATAATCTCAGGAAAGCAGTAACTACAGAACTAATTCTAGATTTTCAGTGTATCAGAATGCCAAGCATTATTTTCAGAAAACCTTACATCCTCACACGTCCACAGCCTGTGCTTCTCATATATATCAACAATGTCAAAAAGGGAATCAAAGGCTCCACAGTGGTACCGGCCATGGCACTGATAAAGTGGGAGGTAACCCTAAAAGTGACAGAAGATTTCGCAAGTCCACATGAGCTCAAAAATATCTCAGAACACATAATATATTTTCCCCATATCTCTAGCAGATTGCCTTTATCTCTATAATTAATAATGAAGAACATTTCTTTACTCTTTCATCTCTTGTCATCTCTTAAATCCCTATTGCATTTCAAGATGAATTGGAAAAGACGTGGCTTTTCCAAAAAAGAAAATACTCAAAGTTATAGCAGCACCTTATCTGTTGACTGCTTCTATTTTCGAGTCATCCTTATATATCCATCACACAACGTAACCCAAGTATTGTTGTCCATCAGAAAACTTGCATTACTTTTAATCAGAAGCTACCCAAAGACACCACAAGCTCTTAAGTGCTTTTGCAAATGTAGATCCTATTCCTGCTGTGAAGGTAATGTAGTTGAAGAACATTTTCTGAGCTTTCTTGGCTCTCTCCTGAAACATGTGTGCAGGTGAAAAACAATTAAACAATAACAAATGCGCCCACTTCAGGTCAGCCTAACATGAAATACTTAAGCACTGAATAATCTAAAATTACTTTTTAAAATAGCTTAGCCGTGAGTCAACACAAAGTCAATGTGTTTCATTTAAAAATATATCAAGGTGAAGCCTTTAAAAATTTTCCTCCACTTGGAGACAGTTGGCTGAAACAGCAGGCCAGAATTTACACAAATTAAAAGACAGTTCTGATTCTCTTCAAAAACAGATCTTTTAGCTATTTTATTATTTCCATGGGGTGGGTGAGGGGGAATAATACATATATAGATATATATAAGTCTTGTTCTGTCTTTTACAATCAGTATCAATGGCAATTTTATGTAAGTTAATGCTCAGCATTGTCAAACTCAACCCTACATTAACATTAAAAATGAGAGGGAAAACAATAACCTGTTTTTTGATTTTCAGTATCTCATCCTCCAAGTTAGCAGGAATAATTGTCCCAGCATCAAATATTGAGAGAAAAAACCCAAGGAGAATAATGTTGCTTATTCTTATGACTAGTCTTTCAAAATACAGCAAATCAGATATCAGATCTAATTTTAAGACTATTCATGGTACTCTGCATTCCTCATTATTTATCATGCTATTAAGTTCATGGCATCTGCAAGTTTTAATAGCCATAATTTCATGTCATCATCAAAACTGCTGAGAAAAATAAGAAACTGCACTACAACACGAACTGATTCCCAACTTCATCTTCCTCAGGCCCATTTTCATCCAAGAATGTCCTATACTTTGGTAAAACGCAACCCCTTGCCATTTATACATGGAGATCCTCACAGTCACTTTGCAAGCCTCTGGTGGCTTGCTGGGTGTCTGTGCTCACGTACTTGCCTCCCCGCTGAAGTGAGCTGGGTCAGCAGAAGGAAGCTGGAGCACCAGCTGGCTGATGAACACTGCCTCATAGGACCATAGCCAACCTTTCTCTTAATATTTCCCCTATGGACAACTACATTTACTAAGGAACCACCTTTTAAAAGCATTCGTGTTCCAAGGGTCTTCTTCCCCAGAGTAGAAGTCAGCTGTCAGGCCCAATCCTCTTTCAGGGCAAAAAAAACTTCCAAACCCAGCATTTTCTGCTTTTCAAGTATCCTTATCTAAATTTTCAATGTGGTTTTGGTTTGTTTGGGGCTTTTCAATTTTTTTAAAGTTTTTGCTGGGTGTGGGTGCTCAGGTGCCAGTGGTGGGCGCTGCCGGGCGGCCCCTGCAGTGAGGGGCCAGGGCTGCGCCATGGCGGACACAGCCCATTCCAGGGCGCTCCAACGCCCCCAGCGCAGGGCACAGCTGAGCCCCTCAGCCATGAGCGGGCGCCGTGGGGAAAGCCTGGGGCAGAAGGGGCAAAATGCTGCCCGTCAGCCAGGGCTGAGGGAAAGTGGGTGAGAAACAGCCCTGCCAGCCCCAGAGGGGATGCAGGAGGGGCTCCAGTCAATGTCTCTGCGGTCCCAGGAGAGAGAAGAGTCCATTTCAGTTTTGAGTATCACTGAAGAAAAGTTACGGATGTGAGAATGTGCAAAGTTCCTTAATTGCTTGTTGTGTTTCGGACTACAGATTCAGAGACTGAGTCAACAGATTCAGTCATTGAGACAAGAGGGAATGGAGACATCATATATCTCCAACCTTTCAAAAATAAGAATGATAGCAATATAAAAAAAACCCCACTACATGGAATACTGAATACTTTTTTTCCAGACATCTGAGTAATACTTATCCCCCTTCACTGCATGCTTTCATGGACAAAAGCAACATCATTCAGCTGCATTTTCTTTCTTGCTTCAATCTCAAGTCAGGTGATATGACCATTGCATCACATACATCCTCCATGTTGCAGACCAGCAAAACAGGGAGTAAATACACCATCTGGAAACGTGTCAGTTTGCTCTGCGTTCGAAAAATTAATGGGGTCAAGGGAGCAAGGAGTAACTACAGCAATGCCTTGAACTTCTGGGATACAGGGTGGTGGGAACATACATGTGTGTTGAGGGCTGGGAGTTGCCTTCAAATCACTAAGGCATCAAAACCTTAATAATCCAATTGTGCAAAAGAGGATAAACTTTGAAGTAGAAAGTGCCACAGAAAGGAACATTGCTTTTTAAATACAGGTACTACAAACTGAGTTCCTTGCAGGTTCCACAAGATGGTGCATTAAACAGAGGAGAAAATGTGAAGAAGGGCATCAAAGGTTAAACACAAACGCTTGAATCTCTTGAATCTTGAATCCATTACGAAGAACTAAGAAAAATACTAACCTCCCCTCATCCTGCCCCCTAATTTTGTTTCTTGATGCTTCTCACAGAATTTGACAGCACACGCAGTTTGTAAAGAGAGCAAGGTGAGAGGTTTCCTCCCCGCAAGACTCCCAGTTTGTGTTTTGTCAATGCCAGGACATAATAAAGAATTCAGTAATATGTGGTGTGGGTGGTGTTGTGGGTTGGTTTTCTTGTTTGTTTGGTTTTTTTGTGTTATGTTTTCTTTTCAATGAAATACAATTTACATCTTCTTTTAACAAAAAAAGCCTGAAACAGAACTAAAGGGATATGCCCTAAAGCTCTGCATATATTCCAAAAGCAATGAATAGAAATTCTGTAAACATCTCGAAACTGCCACTTCATCTGTTCCACTAGTCTTATACAGAGGACAGAGGGTCACATTCCAGTGAGAACAAAAAAAAAACAAACCCCCTTCTAAATAAAACAGTAGAAGTCTAAAATGAGTAATTCAGACAGACTGAAAATGATAGTGAGGGCTCGGACAGACGCTCCTGTTCTCTGGCCCAACCACTTTCTAGCACCTTGACTTACACCAAGAAGCACCATTTCCTAGAGCCAAATGCATTCCACAATCTCATTGTGTATCTAGAAGAGCTCAATACTTTTTACTCAATTTTTTTTTTCCCTCAGGCACAGCACCCACTTTTTATTTCAACAGGGAAAGAACTGAATAAAGACCTACAAAAAGCAACTTGTAAAACTGAACCTTGTTTTTATGAATAGCGAATTTTCTTCAAAACAGTCAGAGTTCATTTTACAAAATGGGATTCCTGCTAGGAGGCAGAACTGAAGGCATACTGCAGCAGAGGAAGTTAAACGCAACAAAACATTTTTGATAGGCATGGTATGTCTTACCTTTTATCACCCTTCACTGCAATTACATTATCTGTCCCAATTCCAAGACCCACTGCTGCTTTCTTCAGTGAATTGTGTCTCTTCAATATAAAGTACAGAAAGTTTGAGGGAGCTTTAAGTGGTTTTCTGCATACATGAAACATAAAAGGTGCCTACACACACACATCTAAGTATGTTCCTTTTCATTCTTTTCTGTCCTAAAGAAGCACATTGTGCGTTACACAGTTATGAAAAAATGCCAGCATTAAACAGAAGGCCTGTTAAAGTTCACCATCATTCTGCTGGTTTGTGTCTTCAGCAGCAGCAGTGGCACATCATTCAGAAGAAGCAGTCTTCTGTAATGCATTCAGTTGTGCTAGCCTGTACCACGCCATATAGGAAGTTAACGGTTTTTCCATTGTGGTGCCATAATGCATTCTNATTTAAATTATAGAAGTAACACAACATTTGTATCATGAATACTTACTAAATGACAACATGAACTTCACCATACAACTCCAAACAAGTCTGGCGATAGATACAACTCCTAGCCAGGAACATAAGTACTTACATGGGCTCAGCAAAAGGCTTGCAGGCTATTTTCTGTCACCTGTAACACAGAGGAAAATGCACTGTGTTTGCCAAAAGTGAGTAACATAATATGCAGAACTACTACAGTATTTGATGACTTGCATGTAATTGAAATCAGTTTTACTTAGTTTACACTGCACTATTAGACTCCAAAGCCATACAGATTTTTGCCTGAAAATAGATTTATGAGAGATGTTTATAAGGTATAGTTATGCACTAGTGCCTAGTACTAGAGCCCAAAGGAATGTTTTCTGCTTTTATTCTAATTGAGTTTTCCAGTAAGCTTTCTGCCTTTCAATTATTTTAAAATATATGGCTACAACCAACCTGATAAATTAATTCAATATAGACGTACTAGACATGACACTGAAGCATGGGTATTTTCCAATTAAACCGAAGTCTGTAACACAACAGTCCTATAAATTTAGCTCAGAGAGTAAGAAAAAAAATAATTATAAACTAACCAGCCCAGATTAATATATCACACCACTATCTAAACTGACTGTTACCTCAAGCAGCAATAGGAATTTTATTTGGAGGACAAAATCAAAAGCTGAGTTTTAATGCAAGAAAAAAAATATCTGAAACTTCAGGCAGCATTCTGGGTGGCTTCTTGGACTTCTGCATGCATGGTTTTGGGTTTTTTTTCCATATGGCCAAGTTTGCCTGGAGTGCAAATATTTAGGCTAATAAGCAATAAGTCACTTTTGGATAACAGATTGTCAGAATGATGCTCAAATTAATTATAAACATATAAACAAGGGCTTTGCTATCACCAATGAATCCAAATGCATGCTTAAATTAATTGCAAGCATCAGGAATGGAAAATGGTAGCACTAGCCATATGACACCAGCCTCATTTATTACCTGACAAATTATATTATGGCCTTTTAAAGGAGACCAAGACACATTTTTAGTCCTTTGCACAAAATGTTTCTCATCAAAACACAAGTTAGTTCAACTCCTAAGGAGAACTACTTACATGCACAAAACACATGATGGAATAAAATTAGTACTCTGGGTCTACAATCCTTATCTGATATCAAGAAACGTGGCATAGATGAGAAGTCTTTTAATCCCATTTCAAAAATGATCATGCAAAGTAACAATGCTGGTTAAAAATGGCCACATCCGGTTTTAAAGAAGAGAAAAATGTCATCAAATACAAACACTCTGCATACCTCTTTCTTCACCTACCTCTTCCAAAGGGAATTGTGTATGCTATGATTATCCAGATTTCTCTACTTTGATTTGTTCTATGTATTGAACACATACCAAAGAGCTAAAAGGGTATTCAGACTGGGAAAAAGAGTAAGAACGTTGTTTATCAAAATCTGAAAACCACTGGCTACTTCCATGAACATAATAACTTGCTCCAGTATCTCAAAAACAATCATTAAACAAGAGGACAAACCAAAACCAAAATAGTTTTCAGTTAAACCAGAAACTAAATTTACACAGAACTTTTGGTTTGTTTGTTTGTGGGTTTGGTTTTGTTTTTGGTTTTTTTTTTAGGGGTGGGGGTAGGGGTAGGGGAAGAAAGAGGGGAACAGAAAGGGAGATTTTGGGTATTCCTATATATGTGCACATATGTATAGCTGTACATTGGGCTTGTTCAGGGAACTGATTAAACAAAAGGGTTTAGGTAGGTTTAGGTATGCATCAATATAGCAGAACCAGTCATATACACACATATATAAACACATATACATCTCCATTTAGGAGATTCTTCAGGCAAAGCTATTGCAGGAAGTCCTTTCACACTTTTGCTGAACCTTCTGTGTTCCCTCCTACATGGGTTTTAAGGCTCCCCAGTTAATAAAGTCTGACATGCAGTTTATGCAGTTCAAGTCAAATGTCTTAAAATATTAATTCCTTATGTATTAGTCCTGTACCTGCAGTTTCACAGGGCAGAGCACAGAGATATTAGAAGTTTTGATTTGCATGAACAGCAGATTTTAATTCAGCTCATTTGAAAAGGAATACAGTATTTCTTCTGCTTAGTACACCCAAGCCAAACAGGTTAAGATTAGCTGATATTAACCAAAATATAAGAGATGAGTACTTTAAGGTAATTGTCTGCAAATGTTCTTCCAACAGTCACTGCTGCCCTGAGCAGATATCCTGCAGGAAGTAAATGGGGAATGCTCCAGAAGCCACTGCTCTCAAATGAGGGTCTCAGCTAAAGCTGGCTGCCTTCCACTGGCAAAGCCAAGGTCCTGCCTGTACCATTTTATCAAGTCCCTTGCTGAGCAGGGGAGAAGTGAATATAGTCAACAAAGGAACACTTGAAACAGATGCTGTCCATCACAGCTGAGAAACAAATGTACTAAAAAGTTGAGAAATAAGAGTAATTGCTATAATTTCACTTGCCACAAGAGACCGGTATTTACAGTGTGTACAGCTTACTATTTGCTGTAGCTGTGGGCCATTCCCCAGCTGGACTAAAAATGTCAAGGCCACTAGAAAGCTGATTGAAGTGGCGAGGATTTCCTGAAATGATAGGCTAGTAAACCAGATTCTGCTTAATAGTTTTCTCAGCACAGTCTCTATTATCTTTTGTGATTTATTAAAGGGACATGGAAATCAATATGGAACACAAAAAAAGTGTGTTTCATGGTAATATTAGGAAAGACAGATATTCCCGAGAAAAGGATATAAAGGAAGCTGTAAAACATTAGGCACCATTAAAAAAAAATAATTTAATAAACTAAACTTAGTATCTGCATCAGTATAACACAAAAATGTTTGCTGAAGTTAGTCATTTTGGCAGATGTTCAGAAGCATCCTATTTTCTTTAGGGCAAGAACTCCATATGTTCCTGAACAGCCAATTGAACCCAAATGGTTTTACACCTTTCTCCTACTTCCTGGGCTGTGCTGAGTGTGCTCTACTTTAACTGTGCGCTACTTAACGTCTCTGTAAATACAGCAAAAAAGTTACCTTATAGATATAGAGCAAGAAAATGGGCATGGGAAGTCAGACAAGCATGTCATAAACAACGCCTTAATGAAGAAGGGGAAAATGAAAGGGTGCAATAAACAATCCAGTCCTGCAAATGCATTACTGTTTCAAATAACATTACCATTAATGAGGCAGTAAGGGGCGGGTGGTGGTGGTGGGTGGAATTGGACCAGACATTTTCTTCCTGCACTTAGTGACATACCAAACTTTAATGTTTAAGTAAGGAAGTAATACTTCAAATAGTAACTTAGGAGCCTTTTTTCTCCACTGACCATGCAGAGAGCCCTAAATGGAACAGCATAAATAACTCTTCTGACCTGTTAATGGGTGCCAGAGTAGTACACTTCTTGCCACCAAATGTCTTTTATAGTAACAAAATCTTTTCAGAGTATTATGAACATTACTGGAAATAGAGAATTGCTACAGAATATATACCACACATTTGATAAAACCCAGATTTTTCATACTAATCTAGTCCAAATCATGAACCAGTGTTTCACACATCCAGGAAGTCATATGACAATAAGGTGTGTATGTTTTCGCTATTTTACCAGCTTTAATTCCATATTTTATGGCGTCCCTCTAATCAGCAAGAATTTGTTCTAAGGGCTTTGGCCAGTCAGACAGTTCCAGGTTGAACCCTTCAAAGTCTTCCAGAAGCTGAAGTGGGGGGTGGTAGTCATGGACTTTATATTCTCCATCATAGATTCTCTTAATGTAACTCAGCAGAATCTCTACCACCTCAAGCAAGAGCCACTCTGTGAAACCTTCAGCATTTTTAGCAGGTAGCAAACCTAAGCAGAAATAAAGAGAACATGTGAGTGTTAAGTTTATCAGCTCAGCCAGGTTGGTCAGAAACTGCTTTAGTCACTGTGAACATTCTCGACTGAAATTCTCGTTGTATATCCATTTCACAGGCCATCAAACAGGAATGGAGATATAACAAAACAGTGAGGAAAGGGGAAGAATGGTTAAGAACATAGGGCCTTACCACATGAATGCTTTTACGACATTTGTGATTATGCTGTGCTTCTTGCTTCTGACATAAGAAGTGCCAAGAAGGCAAACCTGGCTTATGAGAGACGGGTCATTTGCTTAGTGGCCATCTGCCACTGCTTAAGATGAGGAAGGGTTTGAGAACTCACCAAGCTGCAGGTTGCTGGCAGCTGCAGGATTATGCTGGAATAAGTATCATTGCAGGGTTTTCCTGCCCTAGAGTCATTACTAAGGGTAGACTACAGACAAGGAGCAGTCACAGAATATTGAGACAGATAATAGCGTGGGCCATTCTTCTGTTATTATTACTAAATTATTTATTTTAATAAGAACAGAGGCTAAGTCCTAGGCTTTGTTTAACCTCCAGGTTAAACTAGTGCTTAAAATTTACAGAGGAATAATTGAGCAGCTATTCTGAAAGTTAATAAAACAAGAATAGTTATGGATAAAGCTTTTCTCTCTTGGGCTTTAGACAGAGAGGATGGTTTGCATGGGCCTTTATCAACTAATTGCATTTGATGAAACTGTTTTCACAATGTAGGTAAAGAATATGGCTAATGTCACTTGGCCTTTAAGATAATAGAAGTAACTGAATCAAGTTTTTACTTCTCTTTCACACTGGTACCACAGCCCTTATTGGATAGTTTTATTTCATTTGCTCTTAGCAACGAAGTACTTCCTTCACCAAAACAAAATCTAAGCAAAAAAAGCAACTTGAGAATGCAGTTAGTCCTAGCCTACTGGTAAACCTAGTAATCCTGGGAAAACCAGATGTGCAGTGACCAAAGCAGCTTCTTAGTAGCAGGTTCCAGAATTTCCTCAAATTCTCAGATTTAAAAAGTAAAACTTGGGAACGGTCCTGTATTCCGGAAATTTGAAGAAGGCTCTTTTAATTTTAATTTCTTTGAATTTGTAAAAGAAATTATTCAAACTTTGAAAACTTGTGTTTTACAGTAGCAGAATGTTGAGTTTTACTGCTGTTAAGTATCATATACATCCTGATTTGGAACTATGACTTCAGACTTTGTAGTACTGTTTTCAGGCACAAATGACAATAGCAACAAGTCTAGCATAACTGTGCCCATAAATCAATCATTTAACTGCATTAATAGAGATAAAAGAATGAAGAATAAACTTATTCATCCTTATTTCATGTACATGGAAACAGGATAGTTTTTTATACTGCTGAAGGTAAAACTGTAACCGCTGTTTGAGTCAAATATATGACACTTTATCATCCATCCTTCAGGTTATTTGAATAAGTTTGTTTTGATTTGTCTCTAGTTCTAACTTGGACCATGCAAAAAAAAAGTTTATTACCAGATATCTGTGCATATAGGAAAAAGAGTCTTGGTATGAATTTACATTTCTTCCTTGTAAGCAGTTTCCTTCCTTGTTTCTTTCCTTGTAAATAGTGAAAACAGTCTTTAAAAATTAAATAGTCATCTAATTTCTCTGATCACATAAATTGAAAAGAAGGCTTCACTTTTGTTTCTTTAAAATGTTCCATTAAAATGGATCTGATTTGTCACCTTTCCTACTCACTCTGACTCCCAGTGCAAGGGAAAGTCAGCATTTGGAGAGGCGGTGAGCAGTTTCAGTAGGGTCACTCCTAGGTGGGTTGCAGAGTCTACCCCTCTGGGTGTGCATACTCACACTGTAACTTCAAATGTCTAAAGAGTGTGACTAGTTAGAGCTCTGTTCAGGTTAACCAGTAAAAATGTTTCCAGTTAGATCTCTCCCCAGCCCAGTTGCTTGGATTTCGTAATGTTCTTCCTCTAGCAAAAAATACTCAACCCTGAACTCTTTTCTAGAGGAAGATGCCTACATCTTCTGCCCTCCCCCCCCTCCCCCCCACAAGAAATGCCTGTGTCAAGCTCAGAAAGCAGAGAACACGGTGATATCTTTCTTTCATTGCTATCTCAGTGAGCAGATGGTAGAAAAAACGTTTTTAAAAGCTTATCTCTACTTTATCACTAAGAAAGAGATGAATCATTTGGAAAGCAAAGCAGAAAAAGAAGAAAGAATCACACTCTCTAAACCGTAATATCAATGACTGGTTTTCAAAGAGTAGGGAGCCAGAACACTGCTCTTGCACCAATACTATTCATGTGTTTATGAATAAAACTTACCTTAGCTATCTGCTTTACCGAATTTATTTTCCATATCTGAAAATACTGTTTTCTTCAGAATATCTGTATTATCTATAAAGTCAAAAACATCTGCAAATCCTTAATAATAACATAAGATCTGGTTTCTTACTTGCATAGAGGGCAGCAAGCCTATTCCAAATATAATAAGCTTTATTGTTGAGGTCTTAAGCTTGGTATTTTAATTTAGCATGGAAATATACCAGTTATCCTTGTCATATTAATGACAGACAGATTTATCAGGCTGGGCTAGAAGACCTGTAGGTTCCCCATTGCTGACAGACTTGTTTTCTGGGATTGTGTGCCAGGAAAGAGGCTGCAACACTGCAGAGTATCATTCTCTGCTTGTAGAGTGTCTCACATCCAACACTACAACATGTTGTCATCTTTTTCTTCTTCACAGGAAATGTATGGATGAAAAGGGATGGTCAGGCATGTGTGCACTCACAGCCATAGGAAAGATCAGGTCTGGAGGCAATTCTGTCCAGCCCTTCTTCCTATCCTTGCACTGCAACAGGAACATGCAGTGATGATGACCCACATGTGTGTCCCTCTGGCCACCTCCAACTGGCAAACAGCCTGCTTCTGGAAGACTGCAATGTGTCATGTACACATCTTGGCCATGCATGGCCAGCCAAGAACCTCTGTGGCTTGCAGAAGGACAAAGAAGGCAGAGAGTTTTCCACAGCTGTAAAGGTTAGACTTCCCCATGAGACATTGTTAATCCTTAGCTGAGTAGCAAATTCAGGTTAATAAACTATGAATTCTTGCAGCCCATCCTGGAAACTTCTGCCATGACTGAAGCAGGCATGGTCCTAGTGGGAGGCTGCCACCAAAGAGGATGGTTCTACTCCTACCCTCCTAACCTTTCCCAAACCTTGGCTGAACATTTCTTATGACAGCACGCTGAACATTTCTTACGACAGCAATGAGTTGCATCAGATCATCAATACAGCTAAAAAAGTTATTTTTGGGGGGTAGGGGAGCAGGGGGGGAAAGACTTACGCAAAAAAAAACAAAACCAAAAAACCTCTAACTCGGGGTTCAGTAGCTGACTTAACTCCAGGAACTCTGAGGCTGCTGAAACATAGAGCTTAAGAGAGATGGAAGAAGGCAGGGTCATCCCTTTCAGCAGCAGCACAGACTGATCAGCTTTAGCCAAATGCAAAATTGCACTTTCTCTGAATCAGAGAGAAACACAGATATGATTTTCAAGATTAAAGATAATAATGTATTTTCCTCAATTCCTGTTTTTTTTTCCCCTAACTGGTAGCTCTGTTTTGATGAACTATCTACTTAACAACTTAAGTAGAATAGTATCTTTTGATACTCAGTCCAGACTAACAAGGAGCAATAAAAGCCTATCAACACATCTTCAACAGGACTGAACTGTTTTCCTGTTGTGAAAAGATAGAGTTCATTTTGCTGTAATTTACTCAATGGGAAAAAAATAAAAAAATCAACCCAATCAACCCACTCAATGGACAGATCACTGCATGTGTCAGCTTTCAGCGATTTTTCTCTCCACAGCTTACCCTGGTGGCAAAGAACAGGTTTGGTTTGTTTCCTCCTGTTGTACAGAAGGCATAAAGAGAGCTGAGTTGACACACAGGTTTCCTGAGCTGCATGCGTAGCAGTGGATGTCACACCAGGGGTCAGCTATAGTAAGTCTTCACCTTTGTACAACGACTAATATTTTGATGTTGAAATATTTACTTCTAAGCTGTATTCTTAGGGGAAAAAGAAAAAAAAGTAGTCATACTCCATATTTTATCTATGATCATGATTATTTTATGAATGGCTACTTCTCACTTCCAAATTACTTCAGTGTAAATATAATGACCTTGTGGGAGATTTTACTGAACTTGCTGTGGAGCCACTGATGTGGCCACTGGGAAACTTTCCCCTGAAATGGTTAAGCAATTATATTAGGACATACCTCTAATGTTAGTGTCCATCAGATAATTAAACACCATGACGTTAAGTTGAAGCTTTTCTCCAGAGAAATTCACAAGTAGAGGTTTAATGGTCTTCAGCACTGGAGACAGGATCTTGAAAACAATAAAGATGCAGAATTTCAGGCAGAGATTGGGTGCATAACTGAAATTGTTCACAAACACTGAAGTTTACCATCTAAATAAAAGTACAAATCTGTGAACACAAGGACATTCTTTGGCTTTACACAGTTTTGCTTCAAACAGCAACCTAGTAGATATGAATGACTTTCAGACATATGTTTTGCTTAAGAAATTTATGACAGTTGGGTGGTGGTGGTGTTTCATTTGTTTTTAGCTGGCAGTTTTGGGCTGGGTTTTTTTTGGACAAGGGTATGGAATGCATTAAAAACATCAGTCACCTCTTGCTGATCACCTACCTGCTTTTGCTGCTTTTACCTCTATATCATTTCACTGTACCAGAAAGAACGAACTCTGTCCGAAAGAGTTGTGGGGATCTTTTCCATTAACCTCATGAGATGAAACAGATATCTTTGATCTAGTAATACAGATGATGCACAAATAATTCATGCCACCTCCACACACCTTAGGCTGTGTTCAAAAGTAACCATTAGCCTCAGTATTTTTCCTACTTGACTCAGAGTGGTACAAAGATGGTGACCATTTTTAGAAAGTCTTTAATGTGAATTAGAATCCATAAAAGTATTATTTAAGAACAAGTTTAAACATACTTGTTTTATTAGCAAGTGCCTTGCAATCCATATCTGGGCTTCTTCAGACAGCAGTGCAGAGTGGGAAACAGTAGGAGTCACGTGCACATATTTTTGGAGAAAGGAAGAGGTTTATCTGCCTGGATAGATATCCAACATGTGGGTTTTATATTCTTCTGATCTAAGGGGAACAGCTCCGAGTCACAAGCCATAACTAACTGGGTATCTGAAATCTGCTTTTGTTTTGTTCTTACTGTGGGGAGAGCCAGTCACTTTTTACAGAGCTCTCACCTGTAGAAAGCTTCCTTAGCACCATTCATTCCCCAGCTGCTCCCACCTGGTTTTGTTTAGGTAAAAAAAAGTTGGTGCTTGTCATGTGCGATATTAAACAAATATTTGAAAATGCATTGCCATCTGTAGCTGAAACTAAAAAATGTTAAGTGGTGCTCAATGGAGTTAAATCCAGCTGGCGGCCGGTCACAAGTGGTGTTCCTCAGGGCTCAGTATTGGGGCCTTTCCTTTTTAATATCTTCATTGACGATGTAGATAGGGATATAGAAACCACTATCAATAAGTTTGCAGATGACAC
>VZTM01016081.1:0-69989 GCA_013400555.1 Jacana jacana | reverse complement strand
CGACTGCTCCTGGCCGCGGCAACCTATAGGTAAAATGTGGCTGATAGAAGTTAAACATACGCTGTCTTTTTACATCAATCTCCTGAAACAGTTGTACTCTGAAGCACATAGCTAGCCCAGGAACAAACATATTTAAAGCAAATTTCATAAATGAGTTGTGGAAAACAATTTTTACTGTGCAACATGAGAAGCTAGATCTCAGTGGCCCTGTCTGCACATCACTTCAACCTGTCCAAGTTACTTTCACCCAAGCAGCTCAGGCACTGAAAGTCATTTAACCACAGAAACTGGGAACACCATCACTAGCATCCCAAATATTGACCTGTCCCCCTTGTTAAGTTTTACAGATTGTGCTGCTACAAATACCCAAGCAAGTTTCAAGTTAAATTAGCTTTAGATATGTCTACCAAACCATCCTTACCTCTCCTCTCTGTCCTTGTCCTACTTGTGAAGCTGCTGACTACCCAGACTATACCCTGTGGTGGGTATGGAGACCAACCCTGCTTTGTTAAAAGTGCCTCAATAAGGAACCCAGAAGTGCCACCAAGCATCTTCCCTAGCAGAGCAGTAGCTCCCTGCTCAGTGTGGAAAAAAGAGAAGAAAGAAAAAAAAAAAAAAAAACCAACAAAAAAAGATTTCCGGTCAGTGCCCTTTAAAGTTATGCAAGAGCAGAGGACGCTGGTCACGTACACACATTGCTGGATGGCAGGAGATTTCAAACAGTCCTATTTTTTGCCTGTAGACAAGCTCGAGTGTAAAAGCAGATAACTGTGACATTTTTCAGAGGGTCAGCCCTGCAGTGCCGGCGCAGATCTGGGAGTGCAGAATTTGGGATACGCAAGGAGATGATAAAATTAACCGGAGAGCTGCTTTGACAATGCAGGACCTCTGCTTTGGGAGACTTGCACTCTACACCACCAAACACCCAACCTCCCTGCCGTTAGCCTTGTGTCCAGTGACATTATCAAGAACAAAGTGGTGTTGAGAACTCTGCTTTAGGCCAAAGAAAGAAGAGATTTAATGTTGGGGAGAACAATAAGCCACATTAATGTACTCCCAACGTTTCAAAAGCACGGTTTAATTGAAAATGCATTCCCTCAGGGAAAGAAAGCTCAGAATGGGATTTACTTGACCGGACATTGTGGTGGCTGTAATGACGATTAAGAAGTCCAAGATAAACTGTGACTAGGACATATATTGACATTAAACTCTTTAATCAAAGAAACAAACACATCATTAACAAGCAATAATTCAGAGTGATGGAGATCTAAATCACAGGGCAAAGTGGGAATTTTGCATGCCATAACAAATATTTTGCATTTTGGATTACTGTGGTTTCACACTATTGGCAAGATGTGGGAGGTGGATTACACAGATTTTATCTTATGAATGTTTTATGTAGAAGACAGTCATAAGGCATGCGAGTCACTAAAAGCCTCAAACCAGTATATTATACCTTCATAAATCTATTACTTGTGTCATTTTAGAGAACACAAATATTCTTAAGTGTCCCCAAAAGTGATTCAATTCAAGTGAAAATGAATGGGTCTAGGACAACACTAAACTCTTTTTCTCAGTGACTTACTACTAGAATTCCAGTACAACCTCCTCCATGAGCCAGCATAACAGCTCACCCTGCCTTCAGTAATGTATCTCTGTGTTAACAGGAGACAAAGCATTATCCCTGTTACAGTTTTGACCACTGCATCACCAAAACTAAGCCTCTTGTATGCAGTGCGTTCAGGTTGCAGCCTGAACCCTGATGATTTCCTTCTCAGTGACAATATCAGCTCTGGCAGCTCCCAAAACGCTCATTCCACCTGCATACACCTTTCCTCAGCAGCCCTGGTGGCTTCTCTTCCACCCTATGCCCTGCACTGGCCAGGGAAAAGGGGCAGAACACAGGTGGAGCAACAGGGTTGCTTGTACCCGTGCTGGTGCCACCAAGCTCAATGCCAGTGAGGCCATGCCTGAGCTCTGGTCACAGATGTTTTAATAGCTCAGCGGTGTTCTCTTGATGCCAGTAAGAGCATATAGCTAATATGAGAAATGCAAAGAATGGTTTGTACTTTAGGGGGAAAACAAAACCAAAAACAACACAGCATTTTCAGCACTAATGGGGACTGCTTAATGAACAAAGGGCTCCCTTTGTACAGGAAAACAAACCGCTTCTTGTCACAGGATGGTAGATGCTGGATCAGATGCTGGATCAGGCATCTGGAGAGATTTTGCCAGGTTTTGTTTGTTTGTTTTTTCCCTATTTCAGCTATAAATTTCAGCATTTCCAGAGAGCAGGGCCATAAAGATAAATTCATAGTAAACAAAACTATAGTGACCTTTAATGTGGGCTCTTAGACCTTGGAAAAGATACCAAAAGTTAGATTGGAAAATAGCCTTCAGCTGGGAAGTCTCTCTCTTGCCAAACCTGTGAAGAGCCACAAAGGCAGGTGGAAAAGGATATGCCCTTGAAACACCACCCTTCACATGCACTCTTTTTTCATCTTCAGCAGCTGAAGCTTCTGCACTGTCCTTGAGTACAGCCCAGCCTCTCCCAAGACCTAACTAAAGAGATACCACGTCCAAAAAGACACATGGCTCCCTCCTTACTGAAACGAGTCAAAATGTTTTGTGAGCAGATAAGTATTTGCTACATAGATAAAAGGAGTCTTGAGACAATGTATTCTTGCATAGGGTAGATAAGAAAGAACAAGTTAGTTTTGGTATAAACAAGAGGTGTGAAACCAAGCAAGAGAAAGAGCTGAGCATGCACAAAGACTGAGTTCAACCAATGGATACAGTGAGGAAGACTATTGACAACCACCCTGAAAGGCCACCAATGGGCACAAATTTGACCCTGAAAGGCCACCAATGGGCACAAATGCACATGCATCAAGGACATTTACATATATTAATGAGTTCCAGGAAATAGTATGAATATTCTAATAATTTCTTGGAAATCTAATGAATATGTACATTCTGAGAGCGTATAACCTTTGTAGTTGAGCAACTCTGGGTGCACATGCACACACTAGGAAGAGCAACGCCTTGTTTGCCTGCCACCACAATAAAACTCAAAAACAAGTTCCTATTTTGTTGACTTAGAGTATCATAAGCAGGCAGCAGGGAGTCCATCCCACATCAGCTTTTGGGTGTACTCTTCCCTCGCCACCCATGAGAAAGCCCCATCAATCCTCAGCACACCCCTTTCCCCACAATCCCAACACAAGCCTACCACACATACCATCCTAGGATCACTTGCAAGCCAAGACTAAGCCCTACACAGAAGATGATCTGCAAGTCAGCTCTGGTGCATAGGACAGCAGTGAAACACACACCCTACACAGCTTGGAAGCGCTCAGACACAACAGCCCTGCAAGACACGGGGACAACCATTAAACAGACTCACAACTTTTGTCAGGAAGCCTCTTTCACTAGATCTCTGTAGAGCCAATTGATTTCCCCCCACAGAAAGGTTTTCGTGATCTTCCATACACATTGAAACAAAGCACCATGCAAAAAAGATCCTTTAGGTTCACCAGTCAAGCCCCGAGAAGCCACCACCAGCATGCTGGTGGCATGCTGCCACTCCTCTGGGGCTGCTCTGAGCGTACTCCAAACCAGCACCATGCCAGCATGCACCCCCCAGGTCTCATACAGGCTCAGCCAAGGGATAGAACTGAGCATCTCCAGCATATACCAAATGTGACAGGCTACAGCAATTTCACACCAGAACTGTCTGGTTCCCTCCTGGCTGGCTGGCGAGGAGCGCTGAACAAGCCCAGGTTTGCAGAATACTGTGCAGACATACCTTGAGCCTGCAAAGCCATCAACCTAAGCATTGCGCCTTTAGTCAAGGGCGTTATGTAGGCCATGTAGCTTTGCTTGGTCCTGCCAAGAGCCTCTAGCAACCCCTTCTTTATTTGTTGCTGCTTTCTATAAAAAAAAGTATGTGATTGTTTTGAGGGATTTCTTAAGTGTAAACAGGAATGTTTGGCATCAAAGGCTATTAACTTTCATGTGGTTTATGACCATCTTGGGATCAAAGGCACATGTTATAGGCACCCAATAACATTTTCCAGCAAAATAAGAAGCAAAATAAAATTTGGAATTTGAATTAAACTTCTAAGCACAGAAGATTTTTGGAACTAAAATTAAACATAGAATCTGGTTTTGAAGTCTTACATTTTAAAGCCCCAAAAGATTAAATAAACTTTACTTAAAATTAATTAAGACCCTCTATTTAAGGTATTTCAGATGGTAACAGAGCTATCTTACTTAACATCCAAGGAAATTTAGTTAGGTGCAACTGGATGAAAATTTTCTTGTCAACAAAGGAAGCAGCAAATACCACTGAAACAAAAAATACAGTAAAACACACAAGTTATGAAAACAAAAAATGAACTGGGTTGGAGGTTAGAACAGTCAATATTGTCTTAAAAAATTTTCAGTTGCAAGGTATAAAAAAATAACTACTGACCTAGATTTTGAGTAATAGCAACAGCCACATCACCTTGTTGGAGGAAACTGGATTGGAAATCAGCCTCTTACTGCTAGAGAGATGCCTAGATGGCTGTCCCACAGAAGGGATTAACCAAGAGCTGAAGGTTACCAACTGCCATCTAGGCCCTCATCAAGGGACATAGGTCTACAATGCTGAACATGGAGGGCTAGTAATGATATCTATTGGCAGTCCATAATCCAGGACAGGAGCCACCTAGGAGGGAGACTGGAGATTGTCACCACCACCACATAGCACAACTCAGAAAAGGACTACTAGCCCCAAGCTGAGCTGAAATGACACCCAGGCTGTGGTGTGGCTGGAGGCCCCAGGTGAGGCTGGTTGATCAGAGTCGTTAAGGCTCATTAATGCCCATTAGGCAGTTTGACAGGTTGTTCTTGAGACTATAAAAGACATTGAGCACACAACAATGGCTCACTATGCACAACAAACTCTGCAGAATTAACTGGGTCATGCAACAATGGTCTAAAACTATGGACTTCACAGGTGTCTGAATTTATGTATAAACCCACTTGGCAAAGCAAGGTCAAAAAGTCTGAATATGGAAAAGGACATCTCTTAAGAAAGCTTGGAAGGAAGCAGATCAAACACTACTTGGTATTTTGTGTTTAGAATTTCCATTTTAAATTTTTTTTTAAGGTTGCAATTTCCCTTTTCTTCATACACACCGTGTTTTCAAGCACCACCACCAAGAGGTGTCTAGGCTATTTCCCTTCCCTTGGCATGGCATGACAAAAGCTTTTGAAGAATGATGATTCTAGACATTGCTTCTGTGCCTCAGTTATTCTGATCCTAAGCCATGTTGAGTACTCAGCTCACAGCATGTTTAAGCAACCAATTTTCAAAGGATGGATGCTTAGAAAAATTAATGACTCCTCAGGGTTCTTGAGTTGGATGTATGCAAAAGCATTACCTGCTTTTGAAGGTGCCAGGATAGAACATTTAAACTGTGTAAAGAAAAAAGTCATGAAGCTTGTTTCAGAACCTGCAAATCTCATTATGGGTCCTAAAATAACTATGCTTTAAGGTTCAGCAAATACAGTTCTGACTAATTTGATGACCTATAGGTCAAATTACCAACCTACCTATTTTTTTCTGAACAGAACATTATATACAGTGGCTGTACAGCTAACATGTACATTCATACAACAGTAATTTCCCCGAGGAGCTTGCAGCACAGAAGCTAGTAATGATGTTATGCAACATTTTCAGAACACACTTCACACGATCACGATTAACCACACAACTATGTGCATGTGCCTATTATTTTTCTCTCTGAGCTGTGGTTCTTCATGGGAATTGCTGTTCTTGCATCAGTGTTTTTTGCCCATGGCGAGGTTAGAGGAATCTGAGTCATGAGAGGAATCTTGTTCGGGAGCTTGTTTCAGTGCCCTAGTTTTCACCTTGGATTTCCACAATCTGTGAGTTTACCAGCTGGAAGATGACAATCCCAAATAAGAAGCCAATTAAGATGAAAGCAGCGGCTGCAGAGTCCTCCAAAATTGTGGCCCCAAACCCTGTGCTTAACTTCTTCCAGGGCACCTTCCTACTGACAATCTTCCTGTGCACAGCTGCTGCTGTGTCATGACAGCCAATTACTCCTATTCATCAACTCCAGCAAGAAACCTCTTGAGTTTAACCTTTAATCATGACCCTTAGACAGCTATGGTAAGACACAACCCTGACAACCAGTTGGGGTTGGATATCTAAACTGATTGTAGAATTAGAAATCCCTTGGTGTTGAGAGCAGGCCCTTTAAGAGGGGTTGCTGGGAGAGCACAGATGCAAATGAGTGGAAGTAAGTATAGTGAAAGTGAAACTGGGTGTAGGAAGCAGCAAATGAGACAAGGGTTGTAGCCAATGATGGGGAAACTTTAGGCGAGTGGAAAGTGCGTGAAAAGCTCGTGGACAATATCCCTCTCCCTATCCGAAATGTAGTGCTTAGCGAATGAGGACCTGTAACTTTGATTCAAACGTGGTTCTGCCTTCTGACTGGATTGTACTGCTTTCTGGTTGGAGAGCTTTCTGAATAAAGCTGAAGCTGATCTACCAATCATCTGGATTGCGTCTGGCTTCACTGCTCCTGGCCGCGGCACCTTGGGTTGCTCATCGCACCATTAGATCCTCAGGTTTGTTGGAAATTTTGCTATGTACTTGCATCCTAGGGATGTTCAGTGAGACACTCACAGTTAGACATCTTTAGATATCTCAAATTTTAAAATAGGACTTGGAATCATAGAATGGTTAGAGTTGGAAGGGACCTTAAAGATCATCAAGTTCCAAACCCCCTGCCATGGGTAGGGACACTTTCCATTAGAGCANCCTCTCTGGCTCTCCTGTAGGGTCCCTTCAGATATTGGAAGGCTGCTGTAAGGTCTCCCTGGAGCCTTCTCTTCTCCAGGCTGAACAACCCCAACTCTCTCATCTTGTCTTCACAGGAGAGGAGCTCCATCTCTCTGATTGTGGCCCTCTTAGTTGCTTCTGACCCACACCTTGTTCAACAACCAAGCCACAAAATTGTTTGGTATTTCTTTCAAATAATTCAGAGGAATAAATTGACAGCATGAATTCCTCTGACATTTAGCTGGTGTTCTCCACACGGCAATTGCCCACAGTTTTTGAGAAGCCAATGAACAGCAATACCTCCAGGGATAATTAAACACCAGAGTTACTGGAAAAAAACTCTGATATTAGAGACACAATTTGCTATTATGCACAAGAACCTCAGCTAGAAAATGAAAATTAGTGAGGATGGCAGGTGGGGGAACTAAAACTCTCAAATACCCTCTGGTCTAGGTCACTCCAGGCTCCTGAGAATGCAGGTAGTGGGTACGTCTGCCTGCTTCCAGGCTTTTCAGGCAAACGTTTCCCCATTTCCGCCATGTGAAACAACAGAAAGCATGGTGACATATTTTGAGATGCCATCAGGCATACCAGCAACACAAACAGAAAGGATGAAGCAAGCCCTCGGATACGCTGGGAGCAATGCCCGGTCTGAGAAGTGATTTCCACTAGGATTTGCAAGGAGGAAGCAGGAGGAAGGATGCAGGCCAGGGCACACGGGATGGCTGCACGGCCGCAGCTGCATCCAGGACTGCGGCAAGCACCACCTCCGTTCTGGCGCTGCCACGCTGAGGAGGGCTTAGCACCTGTGATGGAGCCAGCGTGTCCAAGAACCGCTGGATTTTCAAGGCTTTGCAATGTTCAGTGCAGAGGGATTTGGAGAGATGAGGCCATAACAGAGCCCTAATGTCTTTTAGTAGTTTGGCTTCCATTTACAGGTGTAAATGGAGCCTGCATCCTTCAAAAATTTTAGGAAGTCTACCCCAGGTCCCCACTAATGTGAGTCCTTGGCTTGCCCTTGGCTACGTCCACATGCTGCGGGAGCAGTACTGCTGTGTCCATGACTCGGCAGGAATGACTCCATTGCACAGACAGACACAGACTCCCAGAATTCCTCAAACCTTTAAAGACCCCAAGAACAAAACTGAAAGGTGATAACCAGGGTCATGGTAGGCAAATAAATAACCAAACCACATAGAGAAGCAGCCTTGTGAAGGGATATACATATTTTGTTCTCATATTTCTTTTAAAGCTTTAATAGGTGATGGTAATCATTGCCACACAAGAGTTCTGCAAGCAGGAGTCCATCTGCATGGTGCTCACATAAGAACCTCATGGTTAGGAATCTACATTCCCAGGGGACGATATGTACATTTTTTAATGAGGTCTGACATGAGAAAGGCAAATATTTCAGGTCTTGCCCGGTCTTCCAGCAGTATTCAAGACTGAGTTTTGCTGACCTGTGTTGTCCTATGTGCTGCATACAGGTCAGAAAGGCTGCATTTCCAGAGACTTCTGGAGATTGCTGTGTGGCATAGCAATTTTGTGAAAATTCTTCGAGCAATTTGGAAGCTATCTCTTCAGAGCACTGAAATGAGGGCACTGGCGGTACTACTTAGTCAACACATATGTCGCTTCGCTGTGATTTCCATTTCAGAGTGTACTATCACTTATTCTCTGTTTTTCTCACAGCTGCTCACTCCCAGCATTAGCACACCCAGAATAGTCTGCTAGCATACAGATAGGGTTCTCCCTCTGCTGCACATGGCAGTGCTGCAGACTGTACTGCTCCCTACCTAATTTTAAGATGGTATTAATGACATTAATATCGTTCTGCATCTTCCTGCCCCCAACAACCTTAGGCTCCACAGGTTCCTGAGGTTTCTCACTTTAAGGGGGTAGGACAAATGACAAAACAAATAATTATATCCCAATTTTATCAGCAAGGAAAGCAATATCAAGGAAAACAATAACATACTAACTCCAAGTATCTATCACATGATTCTTGTGAAGTTCAAAACAGGCACTCATTGAAGCAGCCCCTCCTATAGGATAAATATTGTCTTCAAGGAAACCATATGCTTTGGGCAGCACAGTTCTCCAAAGTCAAGCTTGTGGTACATCGCCACCAGATCCTGACTATGTGACCACTTTGTGCATTGTCACATTTCCCAGCCAAGAGAGACATTCAGCCCTGATCCCTCATCAAGTTTTGCTCAAGTAGTTGCAGCCAGGCCCTGGTGATCCCAGTTATTTCACTTTTCTGTCCTGTTCCAAAGTGTTGCACAGCCTCCCTTGTCATTTGGTTGGGTACCTGACTCTGATCTACTGGGATATTGTGAAGAGCTGCAGTCCTTTCACACCTTGTGTCAACAATAGAGAAGTATTATAGAGTGCAGTTATAGTAAAGTAAAAACACTGGTGCCCCAAAAGCTTAAGAGGAAAGATTAGGGTAGAGCACAGGGAGCAAAAAAGCATTATTATTAAGCAGATTCTAATAGTGAACACATTAAAGAGGTACCAAAAAAATACTGAGGCTACTGCTTTTTCCTCTAGCTTGCTGTATAATTTCTGTTTTCAGTACATCCCTGGAAGAAGTTTGAAAAATGTGTTTTCCTCTCAAAGTGATTTTTCCTTTTCCATTTGGCAGATTCTCTGCCATGGTGAACAAAAATGAAACAAACAAAAAAAACCCCGATGCACAAATCAATAGATTCTTTTTCTCTCTGTGCCCTGACTTAAACAACCACTAGTGTCAGGGTATCATTGTAATAAAAATATTTACATTCTGTATTTTTTATGGAGTCTTGTATTATGGGATCTTGAAGTCTGGGTGGCACTATTAAATGTCACTGCAATAAAAGGCAAAATAAATAAGAGGTGCCTGAACTGTTTTCCTCAACGTATTTTTAACTTCTAAACCAGAATAATAAATACTCCATGGTCTAAACCTCCTAGTTTTCCAAACAATGAACCTGACAATCAATTAAAAATAGATACTTGCACTGTCAGCAAAAGTTAAGGTTGTATTTTTTTAAAAACCAAACCACTCCAAACCCAAACATTTTCAATTTTTATGGGTGGTCAAGAATTCTAATATTATTACACAACAAATACACTCTTTAAAAATACTGGGAGAATTGATGATCATGTTTCCAACCATTTGGTTAAATAATACCACACAAACACTCCCTCTGTTGGTTGAGTTTCAAAACCTATTGCAAATATAAAAGTAGCATCCATTGAGTATTTTTATATTTGGCGGGGGAAAAAAAGCAAAACCAAACCCCCAAAATCCCCAAACTCCCTAACCCCAATTGTGGCACACAAGAATAATTTGTTCAAATTACTGCCAATCAGCAAAGCAAGATTAATTAAATTATAACAGCCGTTAAACCAAATTACTTGGATTCAGAATTAAACAGTATTCACACATCGGCACTCTTTAATTTTAGAAGGTCTGTAGGCTAATTTTTTCTGGACCAGTAAAAGTGCTCTCTTGCAGTGGAAAGAATACCACTGTTATTCCATTTTCTCGTGGAGCGAAAAGGCACCACTGTGTATAATTAAGAAAATAGTTCCTGATTAGCATTGACAACAATAACACCAAGGAGGAATTTGGGAGTTTTGTTTATGCACATTAAATTTCCAACAAGTACCTCTTTAGGAGCTGGAGTAGTTTTGTGCAGCGAGGAGCCTTCCTGAGCCTAACAGTTGCCATCAAGGAAAAAAATTCTGTTTCCATGGAAACATCTGTGGTGGACCAAGCATGGATTAATCAAAATACAATGAAGCCTTTTTGCAAGGTACTAGAAAAAATAATCCAGTTTAAAGTGAGCACTGCTGCTCTTTCCTTCCATTCACACCGGAAAGCATGGGAAATTCTCCCCAAATGTCTATGTGACATACAGTTTAATTAGGATGGTAAAAAGTTAGGTTTCCTTACATTTGTAATTCGTGTGTGGTTGTGAACTAGGAAGCAAAGACATATTAACATGAGAAAGAAGAGAGGGAGTGAAATAAATTATTTAAAATTACATTTACATTCCTCTTTTATTTGCTACTGATTTTATCAAGTGGCTCTTTTTACGTTTAAAATATCCTCACAGCTTTGCCTGTATTAGTACTGCAGGTTCATTTCTGAGTACCAAAGACTCATTCTGGTGTTCAAAATCTAAGCTATGGGTTAGGGATTCGTTGTTGTTATGATTATACATGATAATATTGCATTCTCAGCTGCCACTAGAGAAGAAGTTTCTGCCACCAGAATACAGCTGCCTGTTCTGCCATTGCCTGGGGTTGAACAAAAGAGACTACGTAAGAGTCAGCCTCCCTTCGCCAATGTTCTTGACAAAGAAAAACGGCAAGACGGCTCCATTGTTATAAGAACACTTCCACTGAAGTGATTCTTCTCGCAGTTCTTTTCGTTCACAAAATAGGTGCTTTTTTTTTTTCTTTTTCTTTTTTTTTTTTTCTTACTGATAGCTGAAGTTATTTTCTAATTATTCTATTACTGGAAGACATTAAAAATATTCTGAAGTTGTAAGAGCAGCACAGAATAATTACAATAGAGACTAACAAATGTCAAATGACTGGTAAACTCTCCATGTGTACACAACGTGATACTAATGTCAGAGACACAAAATGCACTTCCACGTCTATCCCTACCTTGGAGCAAGGCTCTGATCTGAAAAACTGCCAGCAATAGCGCTGGCAGGGTTCCACTTTTGTGGGGTTTTTTTCAAAGGTTTGGTAACAAATACACTCACAGATTTTGTTCCTCTTTATTTTATTACCTTCCAGCAGGGATCTGAGAATCAAGCTGGGTTTTCCATCTCCAGCATCTCCATTAGTAATAAAGGCTATGTCGGCCAAATTATGATCACAATAATCTCTGTGTATTCCCCCTGTTATTAAGAGAGTTGCTCAGACATTACTTGGTGAAGAAGTCCCTGATTGGCAAACGGCGCATGTGGATACCATAGTGCATGAGGAAGATGAGTGCTACAGGCTCCCACAAGTTTAAATGAGGTAGAAAGCAGCAAATGCTTCATTCCTGTCACTCAGGCGGGCAGATGCGACTCTGAAAACACAACAGCTTGGTTCACGCAACCATCACTGCAGCATCACACCTTATGATACAGATTATGGGCAGTCAGTTATTACTTATATTCGAGAAAGGTTCATAACAAGCTAGATATCCTCTGGGCAGCTAAGTCAGCATAGTGGCTTTTGGGGTATTTTAGGGGCATGCACACCCCACTACACATGCAGCAGTGGTATGTGCAGAAGGTGCATGGGGAGCTGCAGGGTACCAGGAACAGGAGGAGTTGCCCAACACAAGTTCAGTTGAGTCTTCGCAAGGGCACAGGCATGCCAAGCAGCACAGACGTCAATGCCAAGGTGCCAGCCATGGGAGCTAGGGACATATGGAAACACAGCTTCCAGTCCAGTGAGAACACGGCCACACATCTAGGACACAGGGAGGAATTAACTCTTAAAGGACTGCAGGAGAGGCAGGCACATTCCCATTGCTGGAGGCTGCCTTCCTAGCCCAGCTGCCAAACTGCTCTGGAGAGGCAAAAGCACCCCTGGCATGGCAGGACCAGACCAGCTGGAGGGATGGTCAAGCCACAGGCACACACAGGCAGTGTGGGCTCCATGTGGAGTTGCATGTGCTGGGCAACACAGGGCCCGGGAAGCATGAGAGGTTTTGAGAGGCCAGGTGGAAGTAAGTTTGTGCAGTTTCCCTGTGCCCCCTCCACTCCTCCTTGAGCACTCTTCCAAGAGCTTGCAGACCCTTGCCCTTAGCTCTGCCTGCTCCATGCCACATGCCTACACCAGCCCACCTCCCTCAAGGGCTGCTTCCTCTCCCACCAGCCCTTTCCCCTCTCTGCAGGGGCACACTGAGCCTTTGCAGCTACAACTGCACCAGTGAGGTGAGAGGGGCTGAGATCCTCAGGGAAGGGAAGAGGTGGCCCTGCAGACCACCTCAAGGAATCTGGCACGTGGCTTCTGCTGTCTCCACAGCGCTAGGTCCCTGCTGGGTGTCCAGTGGCCTACACAAGCTCTCCCAATTCACATGATGCAGGTGATCTCCTGCTCCCCCCAGCAGCCTGCAAAGAGGAAAGGTTTTATTTATTATTTGTTTGGCTTCGCTCTGAACCAGATTGAGACAATTTCTTTTCCCCAATATATATTCTTCTCCCTCACAGCTAGCGGAAAGTACTTCAGGTCCAGCAGCTCTTCCCAGAAATGCTTTAATTTTCCTGCCTTTTCAATCTAAATGCGCTTCAAATGGCAAAATCACTAAGAAGGTGCAAGGAAGCCCACAGGCACATGCCCACCTTCCCCACCAGCTCTGCTGGTACAGGCCACCAGGACCCCACCTGGCACCATGCAAAACAGTATCAGTATTAGCAAAAATGAGCCAAATCCACGGCATTAGGCTCACCAAACCAGCAGCTCCTGGTGCAAGTTGTTTTCATGAGGAAATATTAACTGGCCCTGGTGGAAATATCCCTTCAGAACAAATACCTTCCTACAACTGAGTATCTTTCTCTGGAAAATTAAGTGAAAAGAGGATGAAGAAGCGACTTTTTCCTTTGCTACCCACGACATTACCTCGCAGGCGACTACAGGAAATTTTTCTGAAGGTAGCCACCACTTCTCTCCATATTTAACACTTGAAACACTGGCTTCTTTAAAACACTACATCGTATATACCTGCTGAGCAAGGATGGGGACCAGCTGCCTACCTCCCTCGGGTGACAAGGGACATCTAGCGGCATTGAGGCTCCTGACACCGCCGCCGCCGCTCACACACCACCCGGCTCAGGCCGCGGGGACAGCCAGCCCCAGTGCCCCAGCAGACACAGCCACCCCACCTGCCCCACGGTACCCCACCCTGCCGCAGTGAAACCCCACGGCTGGTCCAGGGATTAACAGCTCTCTGCCTTTCCCCAGCCTGGCATGCCACCTCGATGGGCAGAGATACCATCCTTTGCCACTGCCTCCTCCTCCTCCTCCTCTCTCTATCAAGCCTGCTCAGGTCTTTCAGTCCTGCTCCACTGTTAAGTTTTCTTAATATATTACATGTATAATGATATATTCACAGCAAGAGGCTGGTTATCTCAGTGGCAAAGGCCTGTAGCGGATAAGAAAACATGTAGCCTGCTGCCTTTATTCAGAGAAACATACATCTTAGCAATAACTCATGTCTGTCTGCAAGTAAAATAAATCCAAACACTGTCAGAGCAGGACTCTTGAAATTTGCAACCACATGCCCTGGAAAGGTTTTTATTTTGTTCTCTTTAGCTTGGAGAAGAGGAGACTGAGGGGTGACCTTATTAATGTTTATAAATATGTAAAGGGTGAGTGTCAGGAGGATGGAGCCAGGCTCTTCTCAGTGACATGCAATGATAGGACAAGGGGCAATGGGTGCAAGCTGGAACATAGGAGGTTCCACTTAAATATGAGGAAAAACTTCTTCACAGTGAGGGTGACTGAACACTGGAAGGGGCTGCCCAGGGAGGCTGTGGAGTCTCCTTCTGTGGAAACATTCAAAACTCACCTGGACGTGTTCCTGTGTGACCTGATCTAGGTGCTCCTGCTCCAGCAGGGGGATTGGACTAGATAATCTTTCAAGGTCCCTTCCAATCCCTGATATTCTGTGATTCTGTGAAAAAAATAAACTTTTTCAAAAATTACAAGACATCCGGCTCAATTGTTTACATCAGTAATAAAGAGTCAAGACACTGTTATTAGGAACAGACCATACATACTGAAGAAATCTATTTGACAGAATTTCAATTTCCTTCATGAGCAACATCATGTTGCATGGCTTTTCTCACGTCTGTGTCTGCTCCTGATGAGAGACTTGGGTTCAGGCCCCTGACAGGGAAAACCAAGCCCTAGAGAGTCGGTGAAGAAAAGAAGGGTGGCTCAAGGCAAGGAGGGGAGATGCGAGGGCATCGGAGTCCAAAATTTGACCTGTCAGATAGTTGCTTCCATGGGAAAGAAAACACTACAGGTGATAGAATACAAGGCTCAGAGGATGGTCTTTTAACAACTCACTGGTCAGAGTGGATTGTGGAGCAGCAGCGGATTGCTGGAAGGTGGGCAGGAGTACTGAGTCCTGCTGGCAAGGTAGTAGGCAAGAATCAGCCCTAATCTCTGCCCTAGGCTCCTCTCCTCTTTCCTAAGCATGACCGTTATTTTATTTTTGATAACTTTAGAAAGTTTGTTGCAGGGATTCTTCAAGTAGGGCAGCTCCCCCCAAAGGGACATCCCATTCTTATACCTCTACGCATCATTTCTGTGCTTTGTTTGGTGGCTCTCCAGCTACTCCGAGACTCCTAGGCGCTCCCCACCCTCAGGATTCCAGATGTGCCTTTAATGACTCAATTAAGTTCCTGCTGTTGACCAAATTGTGAATTTATTATATATTTTTTACTTTAATGAACATATTTTAACTGCTATTTTATAGGTTCAGCCATAATTGATACAAACTAAAACAGCAGACCCTGAAAGACTCGTAACAAGCACTGTGACAAAGCTCTTATAAATCCCCCAAATTTTTTGTGAAATGAGGTTATAACACCAAATAAAAACTTCCCTGTACTCACCAATTTGAAGTAAAACATGGCAATTAGGCGATTTAAGCAAAGAAGGAATCCAACTGAATGCCATATACTAGCCAAACTGTAAACACAAGTATTACAATAACATTTCTTATTATAGAACTTTAGTGTTATTTAATTCATAACATCGTTAGATTAAAACTATCTTCTTACATGTATGTGCTCTTATTGTCAGCAAATGGAAAACCAGAAGGGGTCCTGTGTGTGAGAGAGAGAGGCCAGGAGGATCAGATGGGGTTTGGAAGACTGGGTCATCCATCTCCCAAGCACCATGGCTTAGGTCCACCTAACAGCTTGCTGTCAGTGAAAAGTGATGGCTGTACTTCTCTCTCCCCTGCATGCTTCCTTGTAGCAGGTCTGGCATTTGCCTCTTCTCATAGAAAACCAACTTAACCAGCAAAACCAATGTCCTCATTCTCCCACTCCTGCAAAAACTAGTTAAAAAGGGGCTGTGAGAAAAGACAACTGAGTGGCACTTGCAGGTGCTTGCAGCACACGCCTGCTATAGTCTAGTTACCATTTTGATCTGCCTCAAGTGCTTCTTTTTCCGCCTACAGCTATTACAATAATTACGAGAATTTTCCAGAATATTGAAAAGCATTTGCTGAAAAACAAGAATCTCACATTCCTTAAACTTTTTGCACTCGGGGCAAAATGTTAGGCCTGGGGCCACATATGGCTCATTCCTACCAGGTATAGCTTTTACCTCATGTAAGTCCTGACACACAGGAGCCAAATTAGAAATTACAATAGCCTCTGCTGTGCTCACTCTTCTTTCTTTTCCAGACTGTTAGTAAATAGGACTGTGAGTGTATCTGGGAGGCGCATGGCTACTATACAGGTGAATCCGTAAAAACTATAGTATGGTGGATTGGAATATTGTCATATTTGTACCATGCTCAAACACAGGAAAGAGTCCCCAAACCACGTGCCAGGACCTCAGAAAGCATTGACTTTTGTTAGAAAAAATATGAAATTTCTTAAAGAGGAAATGAAGTCGCACCAGGGGAAGGTCAGATGGGATATCAGGAAAAAGGTTTTTTTTACATAGAAAGGGCTATTAAGCATTGGAATGGGCTGCCCAGGGAAGTGGTTGAGGCACCATCCCCTAGGTATTTAAAAGACGGGTTGACATAGTGCTTAGAGACATGGTTTAGTGAGGGGTTGTTGTTTTTGAGGGGTTTTGTTTTGTGTTGGGTTTTTTTTTTGTTTGTTTGTTTTTTTGTTAGTTTGTTTTTTAAATCAGAGTTGGGTTGATGGTTGGAATAGATGATCTCAAAAGTCCCTTCCAATCCAGAGAATTCTATTATTCTAAATTAAAAACTCTTTTTCTGTTTATTTGCTATCTGCTTTCTCAGATGATACTTGAATTTCACTTTCAAACCATTCCCAGCACCCCCAAGAATCAGGGTATCACTGAAAAAATGACTAAGATTGCCCCTAATTGCTCAAATTTCCCACTTCTGACATTTAAGCAAAGTACCCAACTTGCCTCAGGACTCACAACATAAGCAGTGCTGCATTTGAACACAATTTCTCCTCTGCCAAGCAGAGAGCAGATGCCCTCCTGTTCCTGATAGTGCCCAGGGCCACTTGGGTCTCCTGGATGCAGCTACGTCACCAAACCAATGACAGGCTGCCTGGCAGCTACTTCTCTCACAGGATTTACAAGCTTCACCTGAAAAAATCCTCTCAAAAACCTGAGGTTTCAGTTTCCCAAAAGGAGTTTCGATGTTTCTGTCTTTCATGGTAGCAGCAAGATGGTTTTTTTTTTCCTTTCCCTGCTTAGTTTAAGTTTCTCTGTGAAGGCACTTGGGGCTGGAGAAAAACAAACAAACAAACAAACAAAAAAAAAACCAACAAAAACCCCAAACAAACAAACAAACAAACAAACAAACAAAAATCACACAAGTGAAAGAGTAACAGAGGGCTGGAAGTGATGCTAAATGTACTGAGTGGCCAAAGTTCTCTAGCCTCAAGTTAGAGACTTCAAGTGGCTGCAGTCCACCTGTGCCTCAGCCTGGGCTTGTCACGTATAAGAATAGCTGATTTATTTGTTTTCCTCTTGTGCTCTGTTCCAAAAAAAATAAGAAAGAACATTTGTGGCTGGGAGGAAGTAAAAAAATGGCCTTTTGGGAGGTGCAAGAAACCCACAGAAACCCTGACTCATCAAACTCACTTTCAGTTTGTTTGGCTGCCTCTCTCCTCCCATTCCTCTCTGTTTTTTCCCTCTGCAAAACTTCCTCAATCATTGCTCCAAGGTTTCTTGGTTTCCTCATTCACCTTCTTTCTCCTTTCTCTGTGGGACTTTTAATGTTGGTTTTGTTGGGTTTTTTTGCCTTCCCCAGTTTCTTACCCCCCATCCTGCCACCTCCTGCAAACACTGTAACCCCTTAGAAAAAGGGCACAGGTCAAAAAGGGAAGGAGACAGGGCAAAGACAAAGCCTTAAGGAGAAAAACAAGAATGGCAACACCTTCTCATGGGAAATTTTTAAAGACACAGGCCTTCCTTTTCCATTTGTTATTTCTTCTGGGGAAAAAAAAACAAAACACAACTTTTTTTTCTTCAATTAAAACATTTAACTGACATTCTAATAAAATGAATCTTACATGTATACCTGTACATTCTGGTCCTTTTCTCACCCTCCCCATTTTCTTTCTCCTTTTTTTTTTTCTGGCCAAAAAAACAGTGTGGTTCCCTCGTGCAGAAATACATAACCCGCAACCTCATTGTCTCCAGAGGTCATTGTGGCCATAACACATATGAGCATCTCAAATATGTACTTGGCAGATTACTGCCACAAGTGAGATAAAAAATGTCCCAGGGAACACATGCCACCTTTCACAGCCCTTCCATTCTTCAGAGCATACACCTCCTTCCGCCTCTGGGCCCTGGGAGATTGGGAGAGACACAGATCTTTAAAAAAACGATTAACAATTTGTTCTGAAATTAACGTGAGAAATGTTGCAAAGAAAAGTATCCAGCATGGGCTTTCCTGAGCACAACAGAATATTATTTTGGTATGGAAACAAGGACTACCCACCTGAGATATTACTGTTGCGTACCCAAACCATCAGCAGAGGGATGCTGTGTCTTAAGTACCTCTGCCCTCAGTATTAACCCCCAGGAGCAAGCCCCTCACCCCACAGCTGGTACCCCTCGCCAGGCCAGGCTCAGCAGCCAGCAGTTGGCACTGTTGCTCCACGGGAGAAGCAACGGGCGGCAGCAGCCAGGGATGCAGCGCAGCCGGCAGCAGTTAAAGAGCAAACCCACAGACAGGTCTCCCAAGCATCACTTGCAAACACAACCATGAGGATACTCACTGCCAGCACATGAGCACACCCACACTACATACGTGCTCCGTGCAGGCATGCCAGGAGAACGGAAAAGTGATTTCCACTGTGAATATATGATGTATGTACCAACCCCCGCTTAGGCCTAACAAGTGCAAATCTCTGGTGAGACAGGTGGAAAATAAGAGTGATGTGCTGCAAAAAGGGTTGGGAAATTCAAACTGATTTGCAGTGTGTCACCAAGTAGCACACAACAAAGTCCTCCACAGAAGCAACAAGATACTCTCGGAGTAAGTTCTGAAGTATCCAGAGAACAGAAGCTTTCTTCCAAATGAGAGGGACCCTCCTCTCCTTCAGGGGTTTCCTGGTTGCAGCGCAGCCCAAAGCAGCACTTGCTAGTGTAGGTGGAGGGAGTCAAGGCCAGAAGAGGGGATATCACAACAGAAAAGCAGCCTTGAAGAACTTGCCGATACAAAGGAAGAGGTGGTTTGCATTCTTTTCCCACTGCAGAGCCCTTCAGTACCTCAACAACCTTGGAAAAGTCACAGCACAGAGAAAGGTAAAGTGAAATCCTGAGACTTGACAGCTACTGGTTTTGGTGGCGAGGTTTGTTTGTTTGTTTGTTTTTCCAGAAGTTGAGGAAGTTAAAAAAAACAACAATCCAAAACCAACGTACACTTGTGCAACAGGGAGAGTCTCATTGGGGAAAAAAAAAATACTATCTCCACCCACAGATCTGTTCTTTGTGGATTTTAGTACACATCTTGGCAAAAAATGTAAGTAAGGAAGAATTGGGTAAGAATTAAATAAGAACAAGTTAAAATTTCCAAAAAAAGAAAAAAAAAGCAATGAGAAATTTTGAGAGGTGAGAAGGAAGGAATTCTGAAACAAAACCACATTGTGTTGTGAAACCACTTTAGTACATCACATGAGGAATTTTATCCATCTCCAAGAATAGGAACATTAAAGCTTGTCTGAAGGAAGGGTATGTGTTTGAGCTCTGCCTGTGCTCCCCGCTTGGCACCAGAGCTATTTCATCACCGAGGGCTGTTCTGTAATCCAGGTAATGATGGGCCATGAGCCCACACAAGCCAAAAAGGGAGAGAAAAGTCTGAGCTAAATAAATTAGATGGTTAAAGGTTAAAAGTCTTCCTACTAGTCGCTGGTGTGAGAAGGAAAAAACACCTCATGCTAGGAGAAAGGATAAAAGAAAAGGAGAAAGAATTACTGAGAAATAGCAAAGTGGCATTCAAATAAATTAATTCTGGGGTTTAGAAAAGAACACTAACCAAGAAGCTAGAGCAGAAGTTTCCCTGATCTTTAAAAATACCCCAAGAACAAGAGACAGCTTTGTCTAATAACGTGCCACAGAAAATCATGGCAAGAGCAGCAGTGAAATTCTTCCCTGCTGTGATTGCAGCAGCAGCAATTCCAGAACACATTGGGAGGGCACATACACATTACATTTGGCTTAATAGCCTGAAAAATAAGTAATTAGTTCCTTTGCATTGAGAAAAGGATGCATTCTTAGAGAGGGGAGAAAAGAGGAGGCAGTTCAGCAATGCATTACCACATTTGTCTGTTGCAACAATCCTCATCAGGGAGGACCATCGCTTTGGGAACTGCACCTGAGTTTCTCTACTTGTTATGGGCATAAACCCAAAGATCATTTTGCCAGAGTTGTCTTTCCACAAGCACGTTCCCTCAGAGTAAACCTACGACCAACTGCACAATATGTCTCCCTTCAGTATTTATTCACTGTGCTGTCTTGCATTGCTACCTGTAGTTACATACACTCACTTTAGTCACAGCAGTGTATAAGCATGTCCAGGAGGTGGACGCAGCGTTGACCTGTTTAGTTTTACTCCGTGCTAAGGCCCCAACCATTGTCAAAGGGGAGGCGGTATGAGAAAAACAATGCACAGTATTGAGAAATCAGCAACTGATTCATCAATTCCTGCATGTCATACAGTGCAGTGTCACTGCACTAAGTCATGGATGTCTTACGTATTTTGTGTAGTCACATAAAAAAAACTCAAATTACAAACTTCTCATAACTTTCAGTTACGGTCTGGGGTCTCCATATACAGAAACAAAGGCCATACAAATCCTATCAGGCCGAGTCAGGAAGACAGCAATCAGTTTTGCACCAGTTATACCCATTTTGAAGTTCCACGGGGATTTCCACACAGAGAGTAAGAGCCGAACTTCCAGTAATTAAAACTAGGAGCTTCTTTCACAAGGGAAACATGCCACAAGATGCCTTTCATCTCACTGCTGCTCCCACCTTTCATGAAATTACTTTCAAGGAAGCTGCAGCAACAGGGGAAAAACTTGATGCCTTTAGGTACACAGAAATCAGGATCTTCAAACACCACCACTAGACGTCCCCTTAGCTCCAGCCAACTAAGCAGAGGTGCTTCTGTAGCCCTTACAGCTTCTTCCATCCACCCCATGCGACACCAGCAGCCAGGGCAGAGCAGCACCAGGCATATGAGCACAAGCAGTAGCAGCAAAGACTCTCCAGGGACTCTATCTACAGCCTTGGGGTTTCCAGACCATGTTAGCTGCACACATGATTTATGTGCTATAGTCACACACCATGTTTACCAAGCAGAGACATACCTTAAGCACTAGCTTTTGACTAGAGAAGAATGAGTACATTCAAGCCTGGTCACAGCCTGCTTTCATCTCTTCAGCTGCACAGAGAAAGCCACCGAGGTGGATCTGCACCAACCCTGATCCCAGCTGGTCTGGAAATTTCCTCTGATATCCTAATTAAGAAGCTGAGATTCAGCTGGTATAAAGCAAAGCAGCTGTGGAGGGAGTGAAGCTAGTCTATGCTCCCTGTGAATGACCCTTACCTTTCAGAAGAGAAAATCTTACATTCCCCACATCCTGCCTGTGACATGGGGTTAGAAAAAATATATTTAGGAGGCATGACCTGGCCTGTGGCCCGGCTGTCTGACCACAGTAACCACACTCTTTCCTTATAAACAGGACACTGTTCCTTCTGGGTATCTGTGATTTGCCAATTCAGCTTTATTCAGCTCACTAGAATTATATATATATATTTAATGAATTTTCCAAAATCGAAGCAATGGCTGTGGAATGCTGTGTGAAAGCACTGCTTTTCCTGCAGCTTTGGTGAAACAGAAAAATCTGATGTTGTACAGCTACTTGGAGTTGGTTGTTTAGGTATTCAAAAAGGTGTTAACCTGGTTCTCAAGGAAACTTGCTTCTTTGGGAGCTGTGTTCATCTTCTGCGATTGATACTCTCTTGCACCTCATGTCATAGCTCATGAGAATGACATCATTACTGTCACTCCAGGCATTTCAAGCTGGAATAGAAGGAGCAGAATTTATGAGGTAAATTCTGTTCTGGCAGAGTGTCAGGAGAATAGAACAAATGACCCCGGAGAGGATTTTCTTTCTGGTCTCCAGTTAAAGCAACCACCATTCACATCCTCCCTTTTCATTTCCCACCCCCCACCCCCATCATTAACATAAGTGCAATATTCTCTCTACCAAACAGGGAATATTGTGAATAACTCATCATGTAAATTACCTGGACACAATTATAAATATTCCATCACCACAAGATCACCTGCTGTCTTGCTGTGCTTAGGTATTTCACTGTTGACTCTGGTATGCACCTGTGGTTGCTCACTATAACCTGAAAGAGGCTGCAGAATTACTGCTGTTCCCACTCCTGATGGATGGTAGATCACAAGCACATACTGAGAAAACACAAACTCAGTAATAAATCTTACATTCCTTTCACACTATACAAGCATCATCACTCTTTAAATACTAGCAGTCAGGACACCCTTAGGTGCTTTAAAACTGTACCAGTAATAAGTGGAGTTTTTTGTCCTCCAGTCAAGCCCTTCTCAGCCTCCCAAGGTGTGAGTTAATTTTCTTGTCTTCTGTGCTCTCTCAGGAATACACATGCTCTATATCAAAACATGCAGAGTATACATAAGGTATACACCACAGGGGTTTTGGTGGGTTAGGGCAAGAAGTAATAGTCTTTAAAACACAGGAAGTGAGATCCAGGTGGAGCATGAAGGTCTGTTTTCCAGCCGTAGGGAGGACGAAACAGTGGAGGGGAGTACCTGGGGATGATGTGGGACCTCGAACCTTGGACGTCCTTGAGGACAGGTCATGAAAACAGCTCCAAGAGACATTTGCCTGCAGTTGATTCTCTTTCTGAACACCCCCCTCCAGCCCCATCACCTGTGGTACCACAGCTCCACAGCAGGAGCAGTCTGCTCCCTCTAATTTAAAATGAGATATATTCCTTCCGGGGACTATGACAGTAGAAGTTGCAGGAGATGCAGGAACGCTATCTCTTTTAGATCTCAGCTGAGGCTATTTTTTTACAAGGACAACTTTCTGATCAAAAGGGGGGCAGGACTAACCCATTTCTCTGCCAACTCCACCCTCCGTAAGTACATGCCAATGTTTCTTTGGACTTTGTCCCTGAATTAGAAAGGTAACCAGAAGGCATCAGATAAGAAACTGGACACATCTAAATAGTCAAACAAAAGCTGAAGGACTTTGATAATAAACACACATGCGGTGAAGACACTTTCACATGGATTCCTTACTTCAGCATGTAGAAAGACCTACAGCAGGAATTTCATTTTGGAGAACAAAATGCAACATTGAGATCTTTATAGCAATCTCTAGCCACTCTTGTTGAGGTTTTTTGTCCCACACACAGACCACAAGCTCACAGAGGTGTCATCTTCTGGGCACCATAAAAACATAGAACAAGTGCAGGAACACCCTGGATGGTAATGTAATACAAACAGAGATAAGAACACCAGTGCAAAAGAACTCTGATGACCAGAAAAAACCTGGCTTGCTTCCTAGAAAAGCTGTGATAGCACCTGAGACAAAGGGGCCTCCTGGAGCAGAGGACAATGTAGCATTAGCCACAATACCTTGGCTAAATAAATCAAATAAGAACTTCAGCAACATGACAAAGCAAAAGACATGCAAAGAAGTACAATTAAAAGATTCCATTTAAGAGCAACTCTCCCTCTCTCAATCACATCCAGGCACACACAGACATACTAAAAATACATGCAATTCAGTGTTCATTCAGTGTAAGTTCTTGGGTTTCCAGCAGACATTCTCCATGGCTACTATCTCTGTTTCAGGTTAAAATACAGCCTTTCACTCTGCCAGTTCAGGAAGGTTAGAATTTTTGCTTTTTTCCTTCAGGTAAGCAAGTGGACTGAATTTTCACACCACAAGCCCCAGCTATATTTGTAACTGCAGCCCTAGCACACAGGGGAAACCGAAGCTCAACTGGAAAGTCTTTCAGCTCTCGGTGTCAGAGAGTAACTCTGCTTGGACCCATGAAAGGAATTATTTTTTTCCTTGCGCAGCTCGCTCTCCTACCACCTTGATGCCGGGCTGCCATTAGTATTCAAATATGCAAATCTAAGCCAGCCACCATAACAAAGTGTTAAAAACCGCCCTGGGAATAAAAGCGCAGTTTGTATAAAGTCTCACATCCCTCTCCCACCTTCTTACAAAGGCCGTTCTAACAGCTGGTAGGATGAGGCTCCTCTGGTGAGGTGGGAGCGGAAACATGACAGCTTATCGTTACGCACCGTCTTCAGTGTTTTGCTGAGTTCAGAAGGGACAGGACACCAAGCACAATCCCAGGCACTCTGCCAAACTGGGGCCCAAAGGGTAAGCAGAAAGTAATATGCAGGATGTAAAAGTGTCTTTAAAAACAAAACAAACAAAAAAAAGAAAAGGCACCAGATGGTCAGTGAAATGATCCAGAACAGGGGAATGTGCATGAACATTCTAAATTCTGCTTTAACACCTTATTAAATATATAAGGACCTGTGTCTTAGGAGTAGGCTGCATTCTGGGACAGCCACATCAGGCTGAGATTTTGCAAATAATCCATCTCGTCCAGAGTCGGTGGTAAAGCCACCACCTCAGTGCCTGAGCGTCCTGCTCCGCTCCTTCCAGCACAACAGTTAGGTATAATCACCCCAATCGGGTTTTTTTCTGATTAAACTTTTTCTGATTAAACTTCCAAACCTGCTAAACAGTAAATTACCACAAGCAGGCTTTCTTTGTTTGCTCTTTAACTGCAGCCTCACAGAACACAGTGTGCAAACCCTAACGAAAGGCATTTGTGCGCCACTGCGGGTCAATACCGTGGTTTAACAGAGAGCAGCTTTGTGAAGGGGGAACAAGGCGACTGCAGTGTGCTTTAGGGCTTTGACTTCCTATGGCCAGCGCCGGATCTCTGTTCTGCGTTAATGAACGGCTGCTGTTCATTCACCCGCCGGGGTGGTCCGGTGGGATGGGCCACCGTGGGACAATCCAGAGGGGAAGCGTCACATGCAAAGCCCCTCCGCTTATTCGCCCGCCTCGCGTGAGCAATGCTGGCGAAATCGTCCATGCGTATCACAAAACTCGGGAAGTCATACGGCATCACTTAGGTTTCGTGCTGTTCGGTTCAGAGACACAGTGGGCAAGAAAAGGGCCTTGCTCCTTGGAGAAATTAGCTCTTTTATGGCCAAGAAGTGGCTGTTAGAAAAGCCGCGTCCCTTCAGCAGGGGATTGCAGAAGAGCTTTTGGGCTATCACGAGGCCTTCTCATCTGGTAGGACACACAAGAAGCCACCCTCCCATACAAGCCAATGTTCCACTAATTTTCATTCAGCCTTGGCAGTGGATTAGCTATTTAATAAAAATACATTTCCAAAATTTGAACACTGACATGAAATTTCGAATGTCAGAAATTTCCATGCTCCCATCTTTCCTTTCTTTTTCCTGCAGAGAAGCACACATTTGTTCTTTAAGAAATCACAAACTGAAATCTTGCTATAAGGGTCCACACACTGATGTAACAGGAAGGAGTCCGGGTACAGTGAGACACAGCAGAGACTGCTTGGGGATCGCTCTGCAAAACCAGGTCCAGAAAACGCGTTTCGAGAGAAATCTGTTCCTCTTCAGCTTTCTGGAAAGGAACCACCATTCCTCAAGCTTTGTCCAGGCATGATTTTCTACAAGTTTAAACACTGTATCACACACTTTTCAGGAAGTATGAAAATGGTGTACTAATTTCAGTCTGCTCTTAATCAATTTACCTAAGATAAAATAACTCAAAAGTCAATTATTTTAAAAAAATAATCAATCCACTGTCATGCTGACACAAGAGTACAGGCACTCACAGTAGTTTACAGGAAACCTGACCAAACACACAGCTTTAATTAAAAGGCAATAGTTCTTTTTTACATAAGCCTGCAGAGAAAGACCTGCCTAAGGAAAGGACATAGGGAAAGGGGGCTGAAGTCCAGCCCAAAGACAACCTGGCCGTGTGGCTGCAGAGGATTTCTCCCATTTTCCTTCTCTACTAGCTGTCCATCCTGGCTGGGAACCTTGCTGCCTGCCTAAGCACACATGAAGAGTGAGCCATCCTTCTAGCCGGTCCTCCCTGTGCTGCAGCTTTACCAGCCTCACGACAGCCTCAGTCAATTCCTCTTATCTTTCTTCTCTCTCTCATCAAAGAGCAAAAAAAAACCCCAAGCCTCTTCAAAACCAGTTAGTGAGCAGAAACAAAGCCGAAACCCCAAACAGAAACATTGCCACGAACCAGATTATTTACAGGCTAGGGAGAAAGAAATGCAGACACATTCCCAGTGAATGCTCTAGCCTTCTAGTTTCTATTTTCTTACCTTTTTTGTTTTGGCACAAGAAATAACCGGCATGTGACTGTAAGGTCAGGGTATCTCTAGTTACAGCAGCATCTAAAGAAGCGTTGTTCTAGTAAAATGATACCATGTATGAGCCACGCTATATAAAAAGCAAAGGAGGCACAGGGCACAGGATCCAAAACACTCCAGACGCAGTGATATCCACACTAGCCTTAAGGGATAACACCCCAGCTACAGGTCCTTCCCCAAAAGCAGGACATTAGCCCACAATAAACTCAGCACTGCCGTGTCGAAACTCTTACGATTAGCCAAAAGAGTTAATGCAGCCTAGGTCCTGGTACCTCCCACTGTGTTGCAGGGGGTTCCCCTGCCTGATAGACTTCTACTGCAGGCAGATAATGTGAATAGCACTGTGCTGCCCCACTGACAGGAGCCATAAAATAGTAGGGAGAGAGAGTGGGCTGTCATGACCCAAAAGTTTGGGAGATGACTGCTCCCCCAGCTCCCTGCCAGGCACTGCTAGTGCAACACAAAGAGTGGCTGACTGGGGTTTGGCAGGTGTTTGTACAAGATTTCCCACCTTAGGAGTGTTCCTTTCTCTTCTTTTCTGCTTGCTTCAAGTCCTAAACTATTGAGCTTCTCCTGGTTTCAAAGAAGCAGCAAAAAATCAGCATAGGTTCATTAAACAGAGGAGACTCCCCAGAAGGTTCATAAACCTTTCACTAAGCTAGCCAGAGCTTCGGCTTTCTGCTGAAGTGCCTGAAAACATTTCGTCTGCTTTCCCGTTTCATTAGGAGACTCTTGCACAGCTCTGACACTGATATTGCAGCACAGACCTTTTGAAGCTGCTGCTTGCATGTGCTTTCTGTTTATTTTCTAATAAAAAAGAATCATATGCACAAAGGTTTCTAAAAAGCAACCGTACCGGCACTCAGCCACAGGGAAAAAAAAAACCAACTGTAAAAATCCCTGATGCTTTCCGTTCACATTAAATTCAGTCAGCTTTGTTTACAAATGGGACTGACCTCTTATTTAATTAACTTTTTAAATGAATAGAATCTGGGAAATTTTATTAGTCCACTGTGGCAAATACATTCTCTGGGCAACACACAGGCCTCTGATCCCTTTTACTTACATTTGGGCGTTTCAGAAGTGGTTGAGTAGATGTTTTCCAGTTTTCAGTTAATGGAGGGCTGTTTGGGGTTTATACACTGGATCCTGTTCCCATTAAAATTAACAACCAGGTCCCCACCAATATCACTGAGAGGCAAAGTGAAAGAAGAGTGCTCAAAAGCATGTGCTCCTATCAAAATTCTCAGCCTTTTTCCACAAACATGGCCAGTTTAGAGTCTCCCTGATCCCACTAATCACATTTCCATAACATCATCACAGTAAAAAAATGCAAAAGTTTACCAAAACCTCTCAGAAAACCCCCAATTTACTTTTTTTCCTATTTTTTTAAATGCAGGTTTCTAATTATATTTCACAAAAGACCATAAGATGTTGTATTAAGGTATAACCAAACAACAGCTGTCTTCATCAAATACCATTTGCATTCCCAGAAGTGATGGGAAGCACTATATGGCAACATTTTCCCAGGAGAAACATTTGAGTTGCCACAAGTTCCCATCCCCAGGGAAGGTCTGGCTGATGAGAAGCAGGATGAGCCCCAGCAGCCACAGGGATTACGGGGGAGAACATGAAGGAGAAAGTTTAATTCATTGTTGCAACAGATTTCAGCAAAGGCTTGAAGTTCTGTCTCCTACATCACACCCAGGTGCTGTCTTCTACTGATTAAGTTAATCAAAATTTGTTTTCCCATGTTCCTTCTGACTTTCTGAACCTTTAAACATTGGTCAAGATGGGAGCAAACCCAGCCAGCAAGCTCACAGAGGCAAGGGCTTCAGGGCTATATTCAGGTCTACGCAAGCTGTGACTTGAATGCACTTGCCTTTTTACCTCCCTCCCCACCAGAGAGGGCTTTATCTCCTGAAATCTCCCCTCCTCAGGTTTCTTCCCGCCATCGTTTATAAAACTCTCCTTTTGCTTTGTTGAAGAATGAAAACCAGACGTGCCAATTCTGAATTTTCCATGAGAAAATTCCCCACCACCATTTCCTGCCAACCCCAGTGGTTGCCTCATTAACATGTATGTATTTCAGGGGTACAGACTGCCTCTACAGTAGCAGAAGGTTAGGTGGGAATTGTAGAGCAAGGGCACAACATGCAACGCAACAGGGATCTAGATAAGGAGAAAATTAGGACTATCCATATCGGTACAAATTTGTTGCTATGGTATATACGATGACTTCAGCAGAGCGGAGGGTATTTCCAAAAAGGAAACTGTCCTGAAGGGAACAGCAAATGAAGAAAGTGAACAAAGGAGGAGACAAAATGTAGAGATTTCTAAAAGAAAAGAACCGTAAGAATACAATGATGGGGCAGACTCTAGTGAATTTAAATCCCAGCCTGCAATAAACTCTGTGTAACAGGATCCCCAAACACAGCCCAGCTCTGAGGGAGGTTTCAGCTCCACTTTCCAGACCTATCTTTTCAACCTTGTTTCTGTCACATAAACGAACTGAAATGAACGTATGTTTTTAAGTTTGTTTCTAAAATAACCAGACTGAAGCAGAAAATACTGCACTGCCCACACCAGTCTCCCCCTGCCTTCCTCAGGGGAAAGAGCAGAGAAAAACCATGCATGTTAGTCACATCAGATGAAGTGCTACACCAACGAGGATTTATATAAAACAGAGCCCCCTGCCCTCCCAAAAAAGCAACCAACAGGCTGCTGGGTCCCAGCTGTGGGTGAACAACAAGCTGTGCATCCAGGAGGTGAGGGTGGGCCAAGGCTCACTCAGCCCCAGCCTGGCTGGGTGCCCCGGGGCACGTATCAGTCCTGCAAGTGTGCAAGAGATCCCCAGGCATGTTGCAGGGATGTGTCCCCCTTCTGCAACATGCAGAGCTGAGGGTGGGCACTGAGGGCAACATGTAAGTGAGCTGGGCAGGAGGGGCAAGATATTGCTCCTCTGGCTTTCTCTGTCCTTGCAGAGACAGGCTGACCATGTCCAAGGGAGGTGCTTTTGTCCTTCAGATGATGCTACAGCATCCCAAGAGGTGCCCTGACAGGGTACTTCCTAAAGAGCAAGGATGTTTAATCACAATCACTTCTAAACTCCTTTTTAGTTGTTAAGAGACACGTGTAGATCTGGCAAAGAATAAACGTAAGCGGTGAATAAAGAGAGGATGAAATCAGCCACTTCCCAGCGAGAGAGGAGACAGTTAAAAGAGTGTGTGCACTTTTCATTTCAATTGTTCCCAACAAAAGTAATTTCTGTTTCAAAATGTGAAGAAAACTGTCACAACAAAGTTATCTAGTCTAAAAAGCTGATCTTTACCTTATCTTATTCCACATTCAGCAGACACCGTAACTTCAGGGGTGCTTATTTTATTTCCAAGCACACATCCCAAGGGATAAGTTTGCACCTTATGAAGAAGATAAGGAGAGCACAGGGCTCTGGAAGCCTCCAACCTTTCATTCCACACTGTCTATTGGCTCATGATGCAAGAAACTGAAGGCAAATCCTATGCCCAGCATCAATGGTTTTCTGTAGTTCTTCTGCGTATTTCTCATGTTGCTGCAAGCACATTGGTACCTACAAAAACCAACCGTGCCTGTGTCCACATCCACTTGTCTCCTTTCACCCTAAACACTGAGCTGTGAAGAGCCTTTTCTTTTCACAAGGTTGCTTGTACCTTAAAGACCCAGACTGAATGCTGTCCATGGAGAAAAATAGGAAATTTACATCTGTGTCTACAATGAGCAGGACAATATAGCTGAAAAAAGCTTGGCTTTTCATGAAAGCAAATATTCATGAAATTCTGACACATAGACTATCTAGTAATTATTATTACACCCACAAAATTATTTTCTCAGTTTGGAGGCTTGATAGTTTTCAGGAAGAAATATCTGAGAGAGACATCATCAAATTGGTAGGAGAACTCAAACCCTCTTGTCTAAAGTGTCCCTTAGTGAGGCTACAAGGAAGATTTAAAATAATTCTGTAAAGGAAGGAAGCTAGGAAAAATGATTTTTCACTTGAAAGCATTTTATTTGTTGCCTGCCCACAACAGTGCTGTGCATAACTAGTTGAACTGCTGTCACAGTATAAGCATCAGCAGAGCATACATAACTATTTTTTTTTTTTTAATTATTAAAAATGTCAGGGTCTACCACTTCAAAGGTGCTTTGACAACAATGGGAAAAATTACTTTGTAAATTTTAAAAAGATCAAATTGGCAATGTCTTTTTAATTGGTCTTAAAACATGTCATAAAAGTTTTATGGTACAGTCCTGCCCTAGGGCCACCACTAATCCCTTATGGCTATGAGACACACCAAGTAACCTATGGAAGCCGGAAGAGAACATTTTGTCCTTTGTTTTTCACCTATTACTGTTTACTAAACTAATTACAGATGACTTAATAAATCATCTCGGAAAAAGAAGTTGCTGCAAGTTCTCCTTTCTTGTTATGACAGGCAGCCCCATCTCTGCTGCAACTGGTTTTCCAGTTTTATACAAAGGAAGAAATTGTTCATCTGCCTCCATTGCCTAATTCCAAAGCGGATCACTACCGTCTGACCTGCAGAGATGCTACACAATGCCTCGGACAGGGGAGGTTTAACATCGTGCTGCCTCATTGCACGAGATGACACAAGGCACGGAAAAGCAGTAGGGTAGAAGGACAGGCCTTTCATAAAAGGCAGCTATTTGGGCATAAGCTTGAATAAACCTGACAGTGAAGTACAAATGGGCAAGTTGGTCTGGAAGACAAGCGGTAGGCTGGTAGAGCTTGGCAGAATACGATAAATGTGTTTCACAATACGTAAGGAGGTTTCCCAATCCGACAATGTTCATGTGAACATCAAAAATTCAGTGGCACTGTGGGAAAAGAAAAACAGATGATGAAGAAAGAATTTTTTATGTTTTTTATTTACCTCTGTTGCATAGCAGACCAAAACAGAGGCCATTGCAAATGGAGAGGGTACTGAGAGGGAAAAACCTCCTTGTGGTCATCGTGTAGCACCTTGGGACTAAACGTGGAATGAAGAGTGAAATGCAGCTGTAAGTCCTGCCAGCCCTGATAAAATCTATGGTCATGGCACACAGGTACTGAAATGGGACTTCTGGTGGCGCCGCTCTGGCCCCCTCAGTACTGCCCTCCTCCCCAGATAGAGCACAGAATGCTCCTCTGTGGCACACCAGCTCCAGGAAAATGAGCAAAGCTGAGCTTATCTAGCCTTTTAAAGCACTCTGGCACACTTTTAAAAGCATGCAGGTAGGCTAAAATGCATCAATGGGATGCTTTAAATCCTACTCTTCTAAATCCCCTGTTCTGCTTACAGAGAGCATTGCTCACTAGCAGGAGGCACCAGCAAAGCCCAAAACAACACCTATTTTCAAAGCATCCACGGGAAATACCTGCAAGCAAAGAAACCAGCAGGCTGTCAGACTTGACCTGCAGGGCTCTCTTTACAAGCTAATAGTTTCCTATTCCATTCCTCCTGGTGCTGGCTCTGGCCCAAGTGAGATGTACTTCAAAGGAAGAGGCCTCCCCCCCCCCATTAGGGACTTGAAGCTTGCAATCAACGGGGACTGGCCACTTTGGGACCCTCATCTCCCAGCCTGGGTTTCTTTCACTCTTTTCAACAGTAAGAGGCAAGAGAAAGAAACTGTAAGTGCCTGTTCTCTGCTATCTTATCTCAAGAACATTTGCCGGGTGGTGTGCCGTGTGCCGCAGAAAAACGTTGTGCATTTTGCAGGCTGTCCCAATGGTGAGAAGGTGCCAGCACCTTTCTGCTGCAATTAGTCAGAGGTGTCTGCTGGTTGCTGGAGGCAAGGAAAGAAACAACACGTCAGCAAGGCTCTTAAAGCAGGCAACACAGAAAATGGCTATTTATCCAGCACAAAGAAGTAAAAGGATAGGTCATCAGAGCTGAAGCAAGAAGACCTCCTCTACAGCCCTGAGGTGGACCCAAGGGAGCTGTGTGAGGTTACCTGTCAGACAAACATGGGAGACCACTGGAAGAGCAATGGTGTACTGAGGTAAGGTAAGCTTGGCCAAACTCTATATTAAAAGGAGACGTTTTTGGAACGTGCTAAGATCTGGTGGCCCTTCTTACTCTGTCCCAAAAGCCTGTCACGTGCAGGCATGGCCCTCTCAGTGAGACACTTTCACTGAATCAGAGGGGAAAAACACCTCCAACCCTCCAACTCCCCAAACTTTAGTCACATGACATGGGCAGTATCAACATTGTCCCATGGTGGCTCTCCCTCTTTAGTGTGAGGAAGAGAGATGACACAGAATAAACAATCATGACTTCTCTGTTCCACTGGCCTCTGTAAGCAACAGTGGCTGTGAACGCATGGCCACCTCTTCTCGGGCTGCCCCTTCTGCCACCACTTACCCAGAGGCAGGCGCAATGCAGAAAGTATTTTCCATCGGCATCAGGCGGATGGCATACTGAAAATCATCAAGTCGGGGATGAGATTTGCAGGATGCCAAAGGAAAGGGCTTCATATCGGACAGGATCAAATAGCATGCCAGATGAAATGAGGTGAGATATGAGGACACTTACTCAAGGCCAAAGGTTAATGCCTCCCCACATGACAAGGGTCGGTATCTGAGGAATCCAGAGGCCACCATGCAGCTCCTGACCTTTGCCCGGGAACCTGAGAGACAGTGCTCCCCAGCTCCAGGGTTGTCCATGTGCCATATCAGAGACTGTTTGGAGCAGAATCTGAGATACTGTTGCTAGAAGAAAGTGATAACATCAGTAGACAGACCCCAGGGCGGGGAATAAGCCAGTTGGTGGCTTGATTTGTTGCAAGCCTTCCTAACGCTGAACTCCAGCATGAGGACAGCACTGAAAAGATGGCAGTTCATGAGACAGTGCCTATGTAAATGACACTGGTAAAGGACTAGAGGATTACCTTTCTGGAGGACTAGGATTACCTTTTCAATCAGCGCATCTCTTTTCCCTCTCCTGATAGTTCCTGGTCCTCCAAAGGGCCTCTGGGTCCTCCAGAGGGCTTTTCAGCCCATCAGCAGCACTCCCTGGATGCTAATAGAGTGACTCAGCACCTAAAATGGACCCCAAAGGGAAAAAAGGCACATTTTAGGGGCCATTACTGCTAGTGCCGGCCACCCTCCTGTTGTGCCATAGGAAATGCAGCGGTGTATAAACAGTCCAGTTAATTTTGTCTCGCATTTTGTGAGATTTTGCTTGCTCTCCTCCTCCTGGGCAAGCTCTCCCATGTGGCCGTGGCCTCTGGTACAGCATCCACCACAGACGTGTTTGGCTACTACAATCCAAACACAAAGGGGGTTGTACTGCTGAGCCAGCGCTCGCTAATTTGTACAACCATCCCGCCCTGGCAGAGCAGCCTCTGGCACCCTGCAGCTCCTGGCGCAAGGGCTGCGGCAGCCCGACTTCGAGGTGACACCGCGGTCCCGGGCACTGCGCCTGCTCCCAGGCATCACGGAGACAGGGACAGACAGACCAGTAGAACCATCGCCGGGATGGCATGTGGGGAAGTCCCCATGCCTTGCCATGGTGCAAAGCGCGGCTCCGCGGCTGCTGGAAGCTGTGGGAGAATAATCTGGAGCAGCTGCTGGCATTCCTCCTGTACTCTAGGAGCGATCAAAGCCCAGCGGTGCCCTGACTTTCCAAGTGTTTGTAAAAGCAATGGAGTAGCTTCAAGGATACCTAGGGCCTTCCCTTTTATCACAGCCGTAGCCACAGAGCATTTATATGAAGCAGAAGGGATAAGTGACCCACCTGGCCAGTATTTTTCTCATTCTCTCCGCAGGCACAAGTGGTAGGCCCGTTTTCTCTCCATTCTAATGCTCTCCCTGAGGACCACCAAAAGTGCTGCACCAGTGCTGGAAAAGCGAGGCAAGATGAGGTCTTTGGAGGTCAGGTACTGCTTTTTGGATCTTGCAGTGAAGAGAGTTGCATTGGAACTGCATATATGCTATACTCCCATCACTACCAAGCTGTAAGCAAATCAGATACAATTTGAAAGCAAACTTTGGGCTTTCAAAGAAGGACTTGCCAAAAGCAAGTCATAGAAATTGTTTAAATAAACAAGAGCATGTCACTTAAGTGTTTAATTGTTTGCAAAGCAGTTGACATGCACCAGTGTGAGCTAGGGAAAAAAATATTTGCATAGAAACTGCTAAGAAGGCCTATTATATCGCACTTGTCAACAAAGCCCAGGCTGTTATCCCGGCGGTGATCAGACTTACAGGGCAACAAACAAGATCAAAGGGAAAAGAACATAAATGCTTCCATACAAGAAACCACTTGGCCACCAAGGGAGGGTATATGCAGGCAGTATAAGGTACCACTCATCTCATTGAGTGTCCTTGAGAACCATACCGTGACATAAGTGATGAAAAATTGGAATGCGAGAATAAAGAGTAAGAAGATGCTGCAACATTTCTTCCAGAGAAGAATTCTCCAGTTGAATTTGTACTATTTGTTTCCACATTGAAAAAAAAATAGCACGAAGAAAAAAACCACCTCACTTCCCTTAGTCACCCTGCAAAACAATACAAAGACCTTATTTCTTAAGAGTTAAAAAATGAAACTACAAGTTTTTATTTATGTGCATTAGCTTATTGTATTTAATAGTAAAAAAAGGAAAAGAAATATTAATCATGACACATGCTACCAAAATCTCTGAGCTAAATCGTTGAAAGTATGCATTATAAATAGATATTCCACATGCACAACGGACACATGCTACTTTATGTGAGTTATTAAAGGACTAGGCTGAAAGTATGCAGACTATAGGACCGTGTTTTAAGAAATTTTAACTAAAACCACATGCACAGTATACATTCTAGCAGATAATTACACATAGGATAGAGCACAGCTCATACAGAAAGCAGAAACAGTGTGGCAACGTGCACTTTTTATCTAATGGAGAAACACGTGTTATAAAAGCACTTCCTATTTTCCTTTTTAGAAAAGCTAATTATTAGGCACTACAGGTCACCCACCTCCAGAATCTCACTAATCTAATCTACAATGTGTAAACACACCCAGATTTACAAGATCCAAGAGAATGCTATTTTTAACATCTTCCCTTGTCCAAAACAATTACTTGCAGGGGGGGTGGATAAAGGAGGGCAACCTACAAATCTCAGAGAAAACATGAAACCTGGAAGATGATCAGGCCAGTTTTTCCCAATTGACAACTCCTTCTCATTTCCATCTTTCATCTTCCAAGAACTGGGGAGGCTATATTTAAAGGCCTCACACATTTTCTCCTGTTACCAGGATACTCAGCAAATTGAGATAAAATGAGTAAAAGGGTGACCTCTTTAAAAGATTGCTGACAAGTTTTGTTCAGGTAAAGAGGCTGTTAAGTACTTTCTTTACCTGAGATGTCTCCATTTTTTTAACAGTAGGAAACCTCAGATGTCTGATCTATTTTTCCTGTAAAAACTTATATCTGACTGTTCTTTATATTTTTTTAATCTATTCTGTTTGTGTGTGTACACGGGGAGGGGGGAGGCAGAGGGCAGCGGCACGGACAGATCCCCACATTTAAGTATAAGATGCTGTTTTTCAGATCCCTACTCTTTGCTTGTCTAAGATGATTAGCCTAGCTATAAAACTCTGTGCCATCAATCCGAGAATCGTGACAGTAGCTTAGCTGCTTTTGAAGGTGGTTTTGTGTGCGTTACAGGCTGCCCAGAGACGGCAACCTTGTGTCGATAGGATGGTGCTTCACATTACTAGCTAGTAAGGCCGGGCTGAAACCTCATTGTTTTTGTTTCCTAGAGAAAGCACTGAGATCACATCTGCATTTTATAAAAGCTCCTGAATAGCTGCTGATCAACAACAACCAGCAGCCAAAGCTTTGCCTCTAGAAACTTGCATTGTTTTGCAGTTGGAGTTGCTAGATACGGTGTCTTCATTAAAAGTCTGGGTAAGTCATTTCAGCTCCAAAACCAAGAACTGTACTCTCCTGAACAGCTAGCAGAAATTGTTACTAACAAGAATTATATACAACAGCCTCTGGGCTGCAATATTTGGCTTCCTTTGTTCTTTAAAGGATACTCATATTCAGCTCAAAACCTGCTAGCATTTCTAAGTTCTAGGAAATAAGGCTATTTTGAGTTAGTAACTCAGATGTAAATGGAAAATGTACATTTTCCTATCTGTTTTCTGGGGTTTAATATAAAATCTGCAAAGGCATTAAAACAGTTGGGTAGGGAGCCAGAGCTGTCATGGGAATATAGAAGTTGCATGTGTAAAACATGCTCACAGCATTTGCTGTTGGTTAAAGTGTGGGGCTGGGGGCAAGGACTTGTGAAACCCTCTGCCTCTCTCCAATTTCTCTGACAAGCATGTTGGTTGCATATTATAAGGACCGTTCTAGCAGTGAATGTAAAAGAGAGGCGACTTTTCCCTGTTACCCTACAGCTCTCTGTCACTCCTGACCCTGCCGAGTGCTGGGATCTCCTGCCTTTAGCAGGGCCGAGGTGCTGGGAGCCGCCTGGCTTGTCTCACTGGGTGACAGACCACTTGGCCTGACTGTTCCTAGAAGCAGGAGTTGTTCTCCTTTCCAAGGTTCCTCTTCTGTGAATTCTGACAAGTTCGTCAGTCCTTCTTTCCCAGTTGTCGTTGAGGGCTATCGTGTAACAGGCTAGTGAACTGCTGCCAGAGAGGCTCCTTGAACTTGCTCACTTGCCCAGGACAGGCACCACAGACACAGTCGTGCTTTGCTTAGCTCGGGATCACGTGCAGCTCAGGGCACGCTTTGCTCTGATGCCAAAGCACATGAGCAAGCTGGATGTGCTCTGAGCCTGAAGCAAACGAGTGAGCTGTGCCATAACCTCCCCTATAAGCTGCTGGATTTGGGAGAAACTATGGAAAAGTGCATTCTGGGGTAGACTTGGAGCATGGCAGCTCAGGGGTAGGAATCAGCCTCTGGACAACAGGGCTTCTTCATTGGATACTAGTACTGGGCTGGAAACGGGAAGGTCTCTCAATGCTCTCTGCCACATCAGACGCTTCTCTACTCACCCCATTTCCATCTCTCTCCATGCTTTTGTCCCTCTGTTGGAAATAACTGCAGAACAAAGGCTATAGCTCGGAGATGTGGCAGTCTTTTCCACACACTGGCATTGACTTGTCCTCCTACAAACACACAGGGTGTGCTTAGGCATTGTTGGGATGGTTAGCATGGAGGGAGGAGATAAGAGCTTCTCCTGCAGCAAGAAAATGGTAACCAGTTACATGGGAACAAGAGGGAGGCACAGAGGAGGTCAGTGGGTTCCCTTCTTCCACGTTACCCATAATTACCTGCACCTGCAGGTACCCACAGCTTACAATAACTTGTGGACAGGGTCTACCAGGACCAGGCTGCCCACAGTAACTACAAGCAGGCTGCAGTTTGCCCCAGTTTCTCCCCCTGAGATGAAACCTTACAGCTAGTCCTTTGCACTGTGTTGTCCAGGTAAAGCACAGGATGTTGGAAACCAACTTTGGCCACCCTCAGCCATCCCCCCAAGGAGCATTTTACACCACAGCACACCACCTTTGTCCTGCAGGTTGTCCTTGCTATCTACTAATTTTTGGCCAGGGATCAAGTAGACTTACACCTAGCCATGAGCTGCTTGGCACATTCCTACCAGTAAAAGTGGCAATTTTTCTCTCTCTCCTGGAGATCCTCTGTAACCTTCAATGCTAAAAGGGTCTCTTGGTTGTGTGTTCTCCAGGTAGGTCCCCCAGCCTTAACAGCCACTAACCCTTTCCCCATAAGCAAACTAGTGCACACCTATTGATTTCAATAAACCTGCAAAGATAACTTATCATGATGGATCCATTAACCCCTCTTGGAATTGCATAACCTGCTGAACTATTACCACGCACAGAAAGCTAAGTGGGGTATTAGAGGAGATAAAATAATCTGCCCGGCAAAGGACATTGTTATGGCTGAAGAATAATGTTTGCTGAGGGCTTAATTTCAGGTTGATTGAGGAAGACTTATATATAAGACTAAAGTTCAAAATTAAATGGGAAGAAGTCAGTATAGACACAGTTGCAGGACACAAAATAGCTGACTCAGGACAGGGAACATCTTTGCAGTGTGATGTAAAGGCATAGCCCTGAGCATTTTATTAGGGTCAGAAAGGACATTAAAAGCCACCGGTTGAATTTTATAAGGGCATTTTCCCCTTCTGGGGTATCAGTGATAGGAAATACATACATTTTTTCCACAGCGGGGCAGAACCAGACTGCAAGGAACTTGAGCTTGTTCACTGAAATTTGGGCAGAGGAACTATTCATCAGTCTCCTGCCTGGGATTTTCTTCGTTACATTCTTTGCCCCTACAGCAGTGGTTTTCAACCTGTGGCCTGTAGCCTTTGGAAATGAGAGGTGGAAACTGTTCCCGAAGGACACAAAGTGTCCTTGATAAACCCAAATGTGGAGTTTTAAAAAAAGGGGATTTAAACCTCTGTGGGAAAAGATCCAAGCTCTGCTACTCTTAAAGCCTGGGAAGCCAGTGCCCTGCAACTGGGGAGACCGGGGGTACGGGGGACTGCGGGAGGGGGACAGAGACACCCGGGGAGGCAGGGGCTGGACCCATGGCCGGCAGTTGCGGGCAGGACCCCTGGCAGAGGGATCGATCCCGGGCTGCGGGACGTCCACCGGTCCGTCTAAACTTTCACGTGAACCAGCCTTTGCCCTTGCGTGCAATTTCTACCGGGGGAACCCCGCGAGGGTCGCAGCGGGACAGACCCGGGGCGGTGCGTGGAAGTCCGCCNGTGCCGGGTTGCCACGAGCACACGTGGCTCAGCCCCCCAAAAAGGCACTCCCCACCGGCGAAAGGGGGCAGTTCGTACCTCAGTCCCCGTAGAGGTGCCGCCGCTCTGGTCTGTTAGTGGGTACCGGTGCGCAAGTGGCCGCTGTTGGCTGCGGAGCGGCGGCTCCCGCCCCTGCGGAGTCAGCCCCGGGCTCGGGGCGGCCCTACCTGCCGGCACTATGAACCTGACAGCCGAGAACCACCGCATCCCGCTGAGCGACGGGAACAGCATCCCGCTGTTGGGGCTGGGTACCTACGCCGATCCCCAGAAAGTAAGTCCGTGGGCGCCGGGACGCCCCGTTCCGCTGGCGGGGGGGCAGGTGGCGGCCGCCTTCGCTGCAGAACCCCCGATCCGGGGCCACCTGCCTATTCCCCTTCTCTTTTCCTTCCCTTCTGGCTATTTCTCTTTTTGCTTCTTTCCCCGTGCAAAGTTAAAGCCCCGGTTCTGCCGTGAGCGGTCCGGGCAGTGCGCGGCGCGACAGAGGAAGAAAAGGTGGGGGGAAAAAAAACCCACCTCAAAATCCCGCCCAGTTTGCGGTGTGCTGTTCCTCGCACCGTCGCCCAGCTCGGTGGTCGCACGGGAAAGGGGTGCGGGGAGTCAGGGAAGAGGCTTTGCACTACCCCGGGGACTGAGAGATCCGGGCGGTGCAACCCCCTGTGCCGCCGCCGTCACCGGGATGGGATGTAAGACCCAGCGAGGGCTGGCTCCCCGGCAAGGGGGCTCGGACCCCTCCGTGCGGAGAAGTCTGGAGCCGGGGACAGGACGGTTGCCGCCGGGTGCCCCCGGGCTGGTCCCGTAGCCCTCCCTGTGCCGAGCGCTGATAAGATGAGGGATTTCGGACCGTCTTGCAGCTGGCTCCGACACTTTCCAAGGAATGTTCCTGAAACAAAGACCCAAATTCCTGCATCCTGATTCCTGCGGCTTCCACAAGCTGACTGCCAGCGGCCAAAGCAGGCTCAAATATTCTGCATCCTTCGGTTTTGCGTGTCCCGAGCAGGCATCCCGTCTAACTCTTGCTGGGTCGGCTGCACGGAGGCTGCGGAAGCACACCTGATGCTTCTTCCCTCTGTGCATAAGGGAGCTCACTGGCAACTCCTTAGCCTTTCGCTTTCCTAAACTGCCCGTTCTTTTCCGGTTGGTTGGTTGAAGAGTAGGAAAAGAGATACCGTGGCCAGAGCCCCTTCTTGTGTAACAGTATCAGAGTTGGGATGCAGTGTCGTGTGAATGACTCCACAGACCACAAGGTATTTAAAAATACCTTTTTAAACAAAAGTCTTGATTACAGCTATTTAACGACCACTACTTGTGCTATGATACATTAAAAACGGCGTCGAAGAAGACCTTCAATAAACACTGCTGCAGGCTCTGCGTGAATGGGGCAGAAAGGGTGTGAGAAACCCCCGGGGCTGCAGATCACCCTGGTTAACAATGCTGAGGTCTATGGCAAGAATTAGTGAGAATCTGCAATTTCAGAAGCTGGACGCCGGTTCCCCCACACACACACACATACACATCCCTAGAGCTTCTGGAGATATTTTCAGCTAGTCAGTTCTTTGAGTAATGGTTAGGGAAACAAAATTAAGCTTTCTGTTAGAAAACTCTTAAGTCCTGTTAGGAGTTTTAAGGTAGCAAAGCAGACCGTTGCATAATTCAGTGACAAAATAGCTCTCAGCAAACTTGCAGCATCTCTTTCCAGACTTCTGCATCATGCCCCCAACCATCGAGTTGCATTTTTACAGTAGTTTTAAGTTGAGAAAAGAGAATTTGCCAGCAGAAGGGGTGCTCCTGCCTCGCTGCACTTCCATCTTGCAGCCCGTGGCCCGATGCTGTGCCATTAGCCAGGCTTGGGCAGGGAGCTTGGAGCAGCAACTAACCTGCTCGAGAGGGGGAGGCAGATGCCAATCCCCCTTCGGAGGCAGCTTCTCGGCAACACTGTAACCCTGCTAAGAGCTCATTCTGCAGCATTTCAAATGTCCCCAAATCAGCACACTAACAGTCCTGCTCCTTCTTCCCCAGCTGTGCAAAATCCTGATGCTTCCTTTGCCCTCCCGCGGGTCGAGGTGGACAGTGAGCCTTTGCATGGAGTTCATCAAGCAAAAATGAATCATTTTTTGGTGGGGATGATTTTCAGGTGGATCAGCTGTGGGTAGTGGCTTTTTTCTCTTCCCGTGTACCTCCTTTGTTTTCTGGTGCCCCGGGATGGGGGGCAGCAGAGGATGATGCAGGCAGGACATTGCTATAGCAACTCCAATTTAGAGCAATTACAGCTGCTGTTTAACTGTACCCTCAGTGGGGATGGGTGCATACATCCAACTACTGATTCTCCCTCCCCCTGAGTTTGTAGGAGTTCGATTTTCTGAGTTGTCTTCCTGCATGATAAGCATGTTAGTAAGTTATGGGTGGGAGGAGAAGAGGTAGAGAAAGCAGAGCTAATAAAGAACTTGGAAAAGTATCGCTTTTGCAGAAGGCCAGGTGAAACATGGTATGTTTATCTAGAGGCGCTGGGCTGGAGATTTATGCTAGGAACAGGACCGGCTGTTTGAGTTGGGGAACTCCTCACAGGGGGCAGCTGGGGAAAGGCGGCAGGGATTTGCTGCAGAAACGTTTGCAGGTGATGGGGCAGGATGTTTAAATAAGTCACAGCTTCAAGCTTTCCCACCTCGAAAAAGGCTGCTTTGCTGATAAGAGAAGGGGCTTCTGCCAACACCTTGTCATGGCAGCAAAGTGCCGCTTAGCCGGGACAAGCTACTCGGCTGAGTGCTGACTTGTGCCTGGCACAGCTTCCACAGGGATGCCTGGTGAGGATTCTGTCCCATTCCTTCCACCCAGAGAGCTGAAAGGCTTTGCGGCAACTCAGGGCTGTTTCAAGGTTTATCATAACATGCCAGGCTATAAACTAGCACTGACACGTTTCCCTTAAAATACTTAGCTGTAGCCTTTTGTGGCTGAATTGCTTAAGCAGCAGCATCTGAGCCACCCTTTCTCCAGCAGTGGAGGCAGGCAGCTGGTGGTAGCAACGGTGCCAGCCATCCCCAGCACGCTATTTCTGCTCATGAGTCAGATCTCTGCTACTTCTAGTCATTTTGTCCTTTGATATAAAATACAGAGCCACTCAGTTGTCAGATTATTCATCTTGCTCCTGGAGGCAGATTTTTCTTTTTCTTTTTTTTTTTTCTCTTCTTTTTCTTTTTCTTTCTTTTTCTTTTTTTTTCTCATATTCAACCTGGCACCTCCATGTCAGAGCAGCTTGTCCAAAACAAATCTGTTTTCTCAATCTCATGCTATAAGCCCAGAAGCTCGTAATGAGCCTGGAGTGTTCTTCCTGAAGTGCAGGAATGCTCTGTCTGGTTAAGGAAACCAGGCAGATCTATTTAGCCAGGGAGCAGGGAAATCTTCTCTGATGGCTAGTTGCAAAAGAGCAGAGGCAGGAGGTCAGCTTTCATGTTTCAGGCTTTGTCTGGAGAAACTGCACAGCAGTGCCTTCAGAATTGAAATGTGTCAGCAGCTTGAGTCGCTCGTCTTAAATAACTTAATTGTTCTCCAAAAGACCACTTTGGAAGAAAAGTCATGCTTCTCCAGTTGTGAAACACTGAAAAAAAAAAAAATAAAAATCTATTGACCAAAATTTGGTCCCTGTGCACATTTACTGACTCAATGAAATACATCGCTCAGCCGGAGCAGGGCTGGACCACTGTGGAAAAGGTCTATTTGATAATCAGATTAATTTAAATTTGAACATTCTCTCCCCCTCTAGATGTAAGAAAGCCTTTCTTCTGACTAGATACAGGTCAGGATGACAAGAATTCTGCTAATCCTTTCAGACTGAAAACACTGCTAGTGCAATGCTGGGGGTTTCTTTTTGCTTTACTGTCCTAGCACAGCAAGAAAGTGAATTCAATTCCATTTGCTATCTGCTCACCTGCTAGCAGAAAGCAAGATCTCTTCACTGCATCATAGATTTAGTGATAAGTTTGGGTTGTTTATCAAGAAAAGCACATAGAAATATTTTTTGCTGCTTTAATTGGCATCTCCTATTCTTCTTTTTAAGGGAAGGTAACAATTGTACAACTAAAAAACTTAGTTTGCTTTCTGGTGTAGATTTCAGTGCATTGAAGTCAGTTTTGCGTTCTCCTTCACACAAGAAAGGAAATGTGTAAGTTGTATCAGATTTTTGCATATGTAAATTATGCTGTTGATCCCAGCAAGGATAGACTCAAGCAAAACCCTGAAGGACTCTGTCACTTATTCCTTCCCCTGTTTTCTCATCCTGTCCCCAAACACCCCCTCTCTTTATGAGTCTGATAGGGAACCACAGCGGGAGCGGTGAATCTGGACTATCAAGGCCCTCCAGAAGGCTTTAAAATTTGAGGCTGATTCTGCCTCTGTCTGGCTCTGTGGATCCTTCTGGCAAAGCCCCGCGTGTGCAGGAGCGGCTCTGCCAAGGCTCCAGCAGATGTGTGGTGTCCAGCTTTCCCTTCCTCAGGGCCCCCGAGCCGTTGACCCAATTCTCTGGGGTATTAAATGGGTTGTAGGGGGGGGAGGAGAAAGAGGGCAGCCCCTTTAATGAGTCTATGGCATCACCCTGTGCCATGGCAGAGCCAGATCAGCTCCCCAGGCTCCCACCACCTCCCAGCATTGGTACTTGATTCCCAGCACAGCCCAGCAAGCAGTACTGGTACCCGTCTGGAAGCAGATGGGGTATGGGGACAAGCAGGCTCAGAGGGGAAAGGTGCTAAAAACACTCCTAAATCCTGGAAATCCTATGCCTCGTTAAAACGGCACTTATGCCCGCTTCACTTTATAACTCATCCCTGTCAACACAGCTAAGATCATCAGCCCAGTGCCTCCACATAAATACTCGCTGCCTCCCTGGAAGGTCAAGGGGCCTTGGCCACAGCTCCTCTCCCGCCTTCCTGTTTTGACTGAGGGAGGAGAAGGTTTGGAAGGAAGGTTGTAGCAACCACACTGTACACAGGCGCTGCTTCTGAAACATAAGATTGGGCAAAGCGCTCAAGAATAGCACTGGGTGAGGGTTTTTGGCAAGTTGCAACTTTGCTAAAAATGAGGTTCTGAGGTAGCCAAATCCATTCATAAATTGGAAGCAGTTTTGTGGAATATTTTCAGGCAAAACAAATGGCAAAGCATTTCATTTTGGGCACTGGCAGTACAAGCTGAGGAATCAAAGGATTATTAAAGCAGTTGGAGGTAGCAGTTGCCTTTCCCTGAATAGCCTGCTGGTGAGGGAATCCACACAGGCAGTGGGAAACCAGAGTCAGTCCTCCTCTCTGCCTCTGGGGATTAAATTCCTATCACATAGCCCAGGGAAATAACGTTATCGTGGGGGTATGCGATAGCTGGAGATAGGCAAGAAGAGACACGTACAGGCTGCCATAGGAGGAGCACCCTCCCCATAGAAAAGCATGCTGCCCACCAGCCCCACGGCTTTGAATGCTGAAGAACTTGGTATGGCATCCAGCAAGGAGGGAGAGACCCGTTTCCCCAAATCCTTAACTACCACAAAGTAACCCTTGTGAGCGCCCAGACTGTCTGGGTTTTGTTTGAGAAGAAATTGCTGGTTTGAGGTAGGGAGAGGAAAAGGTTCATCCAGGGCTCCAATATCAAATCTGAGTGACCAAGAAAAAAAGAAAAAGAAAATCTGTTTTGGATAAGTAAAAACACTGTTTTGGCACCCTGAGTTACTTTTTACACCCAAGCTAGAAGCTGAGCAGAGTAACTTTTCGTTGCATGGGCCTAAGAGCCCCTAGTGCTCTTGTAGGACTTTTTATGCCAAATAGTTCCTCACACAAGGATTGTAATATCATTCACTCTTAACAGCAAAGGCTGCATCTCTCTCTGCCTGCCTTTGGACAGGCACCACCACCCTAGGCTACCTTTAAGTCAAAAGAGGCAATAAGTGGCTTGTTCCCATTATGCAATCTGGACCTCTGAGCTGCAGTAATGGGGGGGATTACATGCAATTTAATTACCTCCATTTTCCTCCTGGGAATCACTGGCTTCTGAAACATGATCGGCTGGAGACAGCAATGATCACAGGTGACTTGTAAAGAAAGTCACCTGGCCTGACCCAAAGCTACCAAATGCATGGTATTTTGAAAGTCCCAGGAAAGAGTGACACCTGAGAACCCTGGAGACAGGGCTGAAGCGTCAAGGCTTCCCCTTCTTGATCTCTTTCCTACAAATTTCTCCTTCTCTGACCCAGGCAGAGAGTCTTCCTTCTTTCTCCTGAGAGAAACCTCCCCTTTGGCTTCTAGATTTTTTTATTGAAAGAGATGAGAGGCAGCAGCAAGAGCAGGAACTTCTCCAACATGCAAGTGTCCCTACAGCCTTGGTTTGCTTCCCATGACATGCTATTGAAATAAATATATAAAGAAAATACCACAGTCCTTTTAACATGGACAATTAATCATGAGTAGGTGTTTAAATTTAGCAAGTACTGACTCTGAAGTTAGCTCTGTAATGAAGTGATCTTTATGAACCTATATGAAATCACCACAGGTGTAGGCCAGGGAGATATTATGCCTCTTTCTTCTGGAAAAAGGCAATTGGGAACCTGGTTTGAGCCGAGCTGGGGGGAGTCAGCTGGGATATTTGGCTACAGAGCCTCATATTTATGCCTTGAATAAAGAAGTGAAGAAAGCTCTGAAAACAAAATTGTTTTTTTAAGGGTGTTGAGCCATGCTCCCTGATCAGTGTTTCCAAAGTACATTGTGCCCCTTCACAGTCCTATTAAGTAACAACCACTGGCTTTCTCCAGCCATTTGCTTTTTGAGCAGCCGCGTGCAGTACTAATTCTTCTTGTCTTCAGGGAGCGCTTTGGAGCAGCAGATTCACAGCTGGCTGACACATAGCAACACGCGGTCTTTCAGGGTTGGGATTTCAGAGATGTTTCAGCGGGTGGCCTTATGTTCCCTTGGTCTCTGAGGGTATCCTAATACCATATTCCCAAACTGAAACCTGTACACTTGAGGCAAGAGGAGAAGGAAAGGAGATACATTACTGCAGCCCAGGAAGAGAACTGTGACTGATCTGCTACGCGTCCTAGAGGTTTCCTATTATTAAATTCTTAGCCTAGCCTTTAGCCTGAATGATATTTATCCCAAAACCACTATCTGTAGCCAGATCACTCACTGACAAAGTCATAACTTAGCTAATTTCATGCTTGGAGGGCTAAACCATACTCAGACAAATCAGCTTGCACTGACCACAGATGAGATGGATAGCTTTCCTTTGGTGGCTGGTATCCTGGTGTTGAGCGATACCCTCTTTGCTCAATCTCTCAGATTTTACTCCTTATTCCCCAACTAAGTCACGGTTACTGGCAAGAACCAGCTGCCAAGAGTGGGTAAAGGCAGGATTTCTTGGTATTTGCTCCCCAGATGCCTTGAGGAGGTGCAGTAGCATCAGCTTCTAGCAGGCAGCTGAACAATGTGGTGCTCAGGCAGAAGCAGGGCTGCTCACTGGAAACATGATGAAAAGTACCGTGAGTAAGAAGATGCAGGAAAAAGAATCTGCATGAGGATTCAAGAAACTGCAGCAGCTCTGGGCTGCATTATTATCTTAACCCATCCCATCCCTGCTGCTCTCCTACAGAGATGGCAAATATGCCAGGGGATGAGGGATGAACAGATGAACACTAAAGATACTGTTTTCACAGACTGAACTTCTCATAGGAAATAGGTGAGGGTACAGAGTAGAAGAATGCACTAAATCAAAAGACTCTCAGGCAAATTCTGCTTTCATCAGTGACTTTTGCTAAAACCTTAACTTTTCATGACACATTTTAAAGTTCCCTTTCATATACGCTTTAACAGCATGTTCCACACCTATGAAAAGCAGAGTTCTTTTATCTTAAGTTCACCTTTTCTGCCCTGCCACTGGAACAGTCTTTCTACATGTCTGTGCCTTCCACACTTTGTCTTGGTGTTCAGCCATGACCTCTCCCCCCCTGCCTGCAACCACCTCTTGACACCTCAATTCCTGCCAGCTCTCTGTAATCTCATGTTATACAATGGAACATTTTTTGGCTTGCACAAATGCAAGATTGCGTCTTTTTCTCATTAAGAAAGGAAAATTAAGTAATCTAATTAGAAAAACCAGGTAATCAGAAAAGCCATCTGCCTTTTTTTTTTTTCTTTTCTGAAATGTGGCAGGCTGAAAAGCTCCTAGCTTTTGTGCAATAACTCTACTGTAACGATTAATGTCAGCTTTTAAAGTTGGATTTAACAAAGTGATTTATCGCTCTCTGTCAAGCTGGAGGAAAGATTCCTGCATGCAGCTTTCTTGAGGACACAGCCTTTATTCTTATGACTCTGACTCCGAAACACGTGGCTCTGTTGAATTTGCAGGAATTCACCTTCATGTGTCTTCTCTGCTGAAATCTCCGTAGTTCTTCATTTCTATGAATCCTGAAACTTAATAGAAAACAAACTGATAGTATGACTAATCTCTACTTCATGCCAATGGCTTCTGTGGTGTTTCCAGCTATGAATACAATTAGTGTCTAATCATGTGTGGCAGATTAAAAAGCTCGGTTTACTGAAATGATCAACATGTAAAATTCCTTATGAGAACGGGCCCAGCCTTGTACATGGGGGTGAATGAAAGACTGACTCTGTAGCTACAAAGTTCATCAATTTATGGAGGACTTCTGAGCCAAATAGCTACAAAATTGCTAGTCCTGGAAAACAGTGGATTTTTTAGTTTGCTCTGAGAAGTAGACTTTGCTTAGATTGACTCCCCCCACCCTAAACTTGAGCGTGCCTTAGACTACAAGTCTTCAAAAAACCTCTTCTTATAAAGATAGTACCTCTAACCTACGCTGACATCTCAGCTGCTATGTGAAAACACTTTGAGACTGGTCCAGGACCAAAAGACACATCCCCTCGCAGAGCAGAGGGCTTCTACTAATGAAACTGTTGACAGCCAGGTAATTGCCTGGCCCCAGTGCAGCAATGCCTGCCTAATCCAAGCTGAGGGGCTGGCTCTTAGAGTGAACCTGGCATGGTGTCACTTGGCTCCCAAACACGGTACCAACACCGCAAGACTGCTCCAGAGGAAAACGTTCCCAGAGCAAGGTGACATCTAGGAGGTGACAACTTTGTCCGTGAGTTGGTACGGCTTTCAGATGGCGAATATCAGATGCCAACATCATCCACCGAGCTACACATCTGGCTATGACACAGGGTAAAATTGCATTGAGTCAGCCCCCATCCAAAATTAACAGAAGGGCAATCCAGATAAGCTACCCAAGACCAGTCGTAGGGGTTCTTGTTTGAAAAGTAACCAAACAAAAAGCTGGCCTTTTCCATTCCATAGCTGTGTACTGCAGCAACAAGCACTGGTTGTTTCAATATACACCTCTTCCAAAACCTACCTAGCTAGTTGTTACCAATGTAATAAAGGCCAAATATTGACATGCAAAAGATTTTTTTTTTCACTTTTCCTCTGGCTTTCTAAACATACTGGATTTTTAACCCTGCTCAAGAGCCACAGAGGAAGCCCTCCTATGTAAATAAAAGTTACAAACATTGTTTCACAGAAGAAGAGACAGGAAATCACTGGCATTGTTGAGGAGGGGAAAAACTGAACGCCTATGAGTGAGTAATCTGAATTAACACAACTGAAAGAAATGCTTTTTGGCAAGAATATTTAGAGCCCAATTTTCCAGACAAACTTCCATTTTCTGTAACATCCCTGACTGACTCCATACGTTAAATATGGCTGTGTACTCCCATGTGTCCCTGATTCCCCGCAGTTCTCTGAAGAACACTGTAAACATGTTCTTAGAGTTCATGCGGGAAGCTAACATCTGGGTTGTGTCTTTGGTTGACCTAGGAGGCCACATTTGTCAAAACTTGAAAATGCTGTGCAGAAAATGCCTCTTTAGGCTTCATCAAAGCCAACTTTTGTTGGTTCAGCTAACTAGGTGGTGGAATTCCCCAAGTTTTACATCTGCCTTTGCAAACACTTCTTCAAACTGGCGCCAGAAACCTCTCCCCTTTAACTCCAAGGAACGAAGTAGAAGAACTACTGGCAACACTTTCTTTCTCCTGTTATTGCACAAGCTGATGCTTTATCTTCCCCTTGTACCTCAAGCATTCCTGGGATCACATTTCTTGACTGAAGGGTATTTTGATAGCATCCACCTTTCCAGTTAAATCCATGCTTTCCAGGGCTGGCTGGCTATTGTGTCCTCCAGCTCTTCAGGAAACTGTCCCATCACACCCTGCTGGCACTATGAACATGGGACCTGTGTGTGCACATCATTTGCTTGGTTTGCTTTAATCTGCTAACGAGGAGGCACAGCAGCCCTTTAGCTTAAGCTTGCATTAAGTGAATTTGCATCAAGTGGAAAGTTGCAGCAATTCTAAAACTGAGGATTCTGCAATCAAGTGGTAAAAATAACTGCAGCCGCCTCTGCCAGCTACAATAATAAGGCTTTCCTGAACACAGCTTCAGCTAAATCCTAGAATAACAATGTCACAGGAATTCTAGAAATGCTAAATCTGAGGTTATGCAATCTAATTTCTGTTGTATGGGCAATCAAAACTCCCGCTTCAGGCCACTGACAGGACATCAGGCTAGAGGAGAAAGGCACCCATTATCCACACTTATTCACAGCGTGACACTAGGCAGTCAGCATCACCATTCCTTCCATCTTCTCTGGGAGCATTTGCCATCCTCTGCTTCCTATAAGGCAAGGCACTGCGTGATGCTGAGGAAAGCTCTGGGACAGCATAACAACCCTGTGGGTCTCAGCTGTGTGCTCTCTGCCTCCCTTCTCAGCTCTACCTGCCTTTGCAGAGACCTCTTTGCTGGGTTTTGTTTCCTGGGTGGTGGCTGCCAATGCTTCTGGGGGATGAAAGCCAGATTTTCCTGTGCATGAGAGAAGGGGATGTGCTGGTGGTTGCATTTTCCCAGAAAGAGGTGTACAGTACAGTTTCTCCTTTACAAGATTAAACAATTCTAAGAATGTACCCTTGTGTGGCTCATATCCCCTGGCTTTCTAAACTCAACCTGTGCTTTCCTGTAATGCCTTCAGTACACGTTTTCTATGCTCTGTTCCTAACATATAAGCCAGTCCTTTTTGCCAGTTTGTCCGGAAAACAACCAAATGGAAATAAGCAATTGGGCTTTTACAAACTTGCATAAGAATCTGTGTGTGAGTGCCGAGGTCTGGCAAAGGAGGCTCTGAGCCGAGGAATGTACCTACTTTCTCCTTCCTGTATTTAGCTGACTAAGATTCCTAAACAGCAGCTCCACATCTTAAATTATAGGTTAGGACTGGAGAGTGTAGCCCACAGTTTGGAGCTCTTGTGTTATTCAGCTGCAGCTACTTTCAGATTTTTCCAGGAGATGGCCCTGTCTCTCCCAACACCTCAAGCTCTGCCTCCCAGGATCAGCGTTTCCAGACCAGGAATCAGATACCATTGTGCTAACTGGGTGGGCGTGCTCAGGACTAAGGTAAACGGCTCCTTCCCCGAAGTGATGCTTCCTCAGCTCTCACATGCTGTCGAGGCTGGTGCAGCTCTCTAAAGCTGCATATGTGAAAGGAGGCAGAGCAGAGTCTGGGAGCCTAAGTCAGACTGTTTTCCTTTACTTATGTGCTAATAAAGAATAAATGACTATAACAATGGTGATACTTTTATAAAAGCGGTGCTGATGATAGTAGTTTGGGGTGGTTTTGCAAGATTACAATCTGCTGCTAAAGTGTCCCATGTGCTTTGTCTTTGGAGGTCTTTATCAGCTGAAAAGCTGATAGAAATTGCAGACCAGAAAAGGATGCTTTAGAAAAAGCAAGAGCATTCGTGGGCAGCTGAAATACAACATGAAATAGCAGCTATGTGCAAGACAACCACTACTAAGCAAATGCTGTTCTACTTGGGTATGCCTGCACAAAAAATATCCTCCTGTGACTTGGTCACATGCAATCATGGAAAAAAATGAAGGTGTACATTTTCTGTGGTAGGGAGAATAGTTTTGACAAAATGGGATGTGATGGAAGTTGTCTGGAATAAACATTTTAAAAGTTCACGGTCTCAGAGGAAAGAGGGAGACCCTTTCAGGCAGGCAGAACTGACGAAGCACATTGCTTTTTCAGACTCATAAAACACGGTAACTGGCCAGCTGGCTACCTCATCTGTGGAGAAGGGGCCAAATTGCTTCTTCCTTTCATTCAGTAAAGGTGCAAATCTGAGCCTGCTCCCTCTGCAGGATTTATTTACCATGGAACCTGAAGGGAAATGGTACTGGTTTAATCTGTCACACATGGTGGTAAATCAGCAGGTTTACAAGCTATTGATTGATAGAGGGAATAATAGTGTGTGTTTCCTTAAAGTCTACGATCTTAAAAGCAGCCTCAATGCTATTGAAGGAGTTATTAGAGATTGAGTGAGTGGTTCTAGTCAACCAAGCAATTTTTCTTTCATCATAAAACACGTAGTAAATTTAATACCTTTTCTGGCACAAATTAGTGACTGACTGTAAGAGCACTGAAGATAAAAGTCTGACTTACAGTGTACAGGTGGTTATAAATTTCCAGTTCTAAATGAGCAATCCTTCATCAAAGTAACATAGCTGCAGGGCACACTGATTAGAAGCCCAAACATTAATTATAGCTACAGATCAAGCATACCTCTTATCTACACTTAAATAAGAACTTAAGGCCAAAGCGCCCCGATTTACTCCTGACAAAGCACAAAGGTTTATGGGACTGAGACATTTCAGTACCTCATTTGGTATATGTGTTGCTCGAAACACGAGCCCTGCTTATTTGCAAATGGTGCAAGAATAAAAGCCTACCTGAAACGAGTAGACAGCATAGGCAACCACACTTTAGATAATGTACGCTAGGGAGCATAACCCACAGTAAGGTGGAGGTGGAGGCCTGGCTTTCCTGATAAAGTAAAGGCATCCGCTTGCTGGCCAGGCAATCTGGGAGGTGCTGCTCCATCAGCTGCGGTGATTGTCCCTTGTACAAGACCACAAGATGTAAGAGCAGTCACATCACAAACTTTTAACTCCACTTCAGTAAAAGTTGGGTTTCAGTTGGTAATCTCTGATCCGGCCTGTACTAGTTAAAAACTATTTCCACAAAAGGCAGAAGAGATTAAAACACCTCAGTCTGAGTGGCAGGGTAGAAGGGAAAGATCCAGGTTTGTGCTTTCTCTGATGGAAAGATGGAGGAACAGTGGTGATGTGTGTCATCCAGCTTTAATATGGTCTGTCAGGAAACAATGGAATAAGATATGACACTTAAGGCAACACTTCCAAAAAGTGGCAAACCCACAGTATGACTAGCCTGTGCAACTCATCAGCACAGTTTACCACAGCCCATTACTGAGGATTTGGAAGGATCAGATATGTGAAATGCTAGAAACGATAGTTTCTCCATTAGAATGAAAATAAACATATGGTATAATGTTTCAAGACTCGCAGATGTCCCGGGTCTTCAGCTGGGACAGTTCAATAGAGGCAGGATTTTCCAAAAACTGTTCCCTGGGTTGTCTTGCATTTTCATATGAAGCACCTTAGACCAGAACTTGTCAGAACTAATATACCACATCAGATGAAATGAACTAGTGCAAAGAAAACATTTATATTTAATGTAAACCCATCTCCGGCCATTGCTAATCGAGGCTTGATCCAAAAAAAGCCTCCTCAAGCCCCTCAAGAATAAGAATAATCCTTGAGATGGAAGAGTCTTTCACAAGATTATTTGTACAGATGTGTGTAAGTCCTATGGAAAAGATTGAAAAATACATAGAAATTTAGCTCTAGCATAATTTAACAGATGCAGCCGAAGACATTTGCAGTAACTGCAAATTTTCTCATTTTCCTCTATTCCACTCTCCTCCTGAGTCTGCAATTATGCCATCGCCCTATATATGAGACTCTACCCCTTCTTCACCTATGCCTTCTGCTTTTGTTACTGACCAAACTAGCCACCGAGGTTGAGAAAAGATGCTATTCAATAGTTAACATTGCCATGCTTTGTGGGGTTTAGTTTACAGCTTTAGGAAATGACTAGGAGACATGTTCATGCAATCTCTCAAGAGTGCAAAAAAGAGAAAATCCTGGGGCCAGGCCCACACCCCCATTTCAGGTTCCTCAAGAAAAGGAAAAAAGTTTAAAAAACCAACCCCTTTGTTGAGAGCAGGCCCTTTAAGAGGGAGTTACTGAAAGGGCACATATGCAANTACATCTCTTTACTCCAAACGTTCTGCTTCCATACACTAGAAGTCAAAGAGGCTGAAGCGATCTAAAAGTCACACTGGTTGAAAAAATCAGGTTTCCTAGAGAAAACACTGATTGCACTTTTTAAAACATATTTCCCTTTTGGATAATTAGCCATCACTTGGCCTTGAGCTCACAAGACCTTTAAGCTGAGTACTGTGCTAGGCAGCCAGAGTTTTGCAACTGCAGCTACAGCCTTGTGCAGCTCATTTACTCTCTGAGGTTACTGTCATCAATAATTGCAGGTTTCTAGTACTCATGTTAGAACTTTTTGCCTCCTGCCTTCCTCAAATCCTTCCTTGTAAGTTCAGGCAGGGACAAAGGAGTGAGTACATTGGAGGTTGTCACTGATCCATGTCTTGTGCTTCTGTAACGCTGCCCAACATGCCCCAAGTGAAAACTAACCATTGACTGTCTCTGAAAGGCTTTTAGTTGCCTTGGTCTTCATTACATCCCACTCACAAGTAGAAAAGGGCTGTGGCAGTGGCCAAGCGTGCCATTGGGAGGCTCTCACAGCGAAAGCAGCAAGGCATTCAGACAAGTGTTTTGTTGTCCCTCTCAATTAAGCAGTCGCGATTATGTCATCATTGCTGTAAATACCTCAGTGTGCCAAATTGTGCTATTTTGCCTCTCAGCCCTCACTCACATCTGTGATAAAAAAGGGCAAGCATAAGCAGCTTTACATTTTAAGTAACCTTTAGGAACTGCATCCTGGAGCAGAAAGTCCCCCTTGAGGCTGACCAGAAGAAGTCAGTCCAGTTGTGTCCATTGGCAGCCAGCCCAGGCAGGATGCTGAAGAGCAGAGTGAGCAAGGTGGGATAAGGTCCCATTACCCCAGAACAGTCTGCCACCAACCTACAGGTCTGGGACTGAAAGACAGAGAGGTAGACCCCCATGTGTCTGCAGCACTCCTTCACAGATCTTTTTTCCATGACTGTGGAAGAGCAGATCAGTGTCCTTAGTCACTGCAGCATCCTGTGGCAGCTATGAGTTTCACACCTTCTTATTCATCAGGTGGTGGAAGACCAGCAGCTTATTTTATGGCAAACTCCCCATCAGCCAAGGCAGTAGCTGCTGTCAAAGGACAGAGTGTAGGGAGAGGAGGGAAACTGATTGCTGTGGTGAAAAGTGATCCTTCCCAACAGCACCTATTGCCAGTCCTGATTCTTGTCGTTCTTTGGCATCAGAAAAGCCAGCAAATTTGAAATCCGTTCTTCATATTCTGTCTCATTTCCAGATGACTCTGGCATCTGTTTTCATCATAGGAGAAGCAGCATGGTCTTGGCCTTTCACTTAGAGGTAGCAACATTCACCTCTTGGCATTTGTTACTGGCAGACAGCAGCACAGCAGAGCAGGTTGACTCACCCTATTTCAGTTTTCCTTTAAGTGAATCAGATGTCCCTGTCACAGCGGAGCAATGCCTATGGAAAGGGTGGGAGAATAGTGTTGCCGTGTATCACTGAGAGCCCACCACTTAGAGCTGCTCTCTCACTATACAAAGTGTGGTGACAATAAGATGTTTTTGGTGCAATTTCAGTGACCAGTCAAATTATTTCAGTGACCAGTCTTACACTTTTCTGCTTGGTTTGGCCTACGGGTATTTTGCTTGCCATACTGGCTAATGGAAAATACGACTCTTCTGAAAAAACAACTTACTCTGAATTTCAGAAAGGATAAGTAAATAGAAGCGCAGCACAGTACAAAAATGCCACTTGGACTTACTAAGAGGTTTCTTAGTCTCATGTAAACAGAAGCAGTATGATGTATATAAATGCACACTAAAGCATCTACTGGTTCTTAGCCACACAGTAAAGCAACTGTCCAGAACTGGGAATACTGGTAGACAGTCCCGAACTATCACCCTTCAGATTATGATAACACCAAGGAAATGAAATTCAAATTGATGCTCTGCTGGGCCATAAGATATTGAAAAAGCCTCTGATCTGGCAGGTGGTCAACCAGCTCTCCTCAACCAAAAAGCCCTCTTCCCTTTGAGTAAGGGATTTTATCAAATGGCTGTTGCAGGAAAGCTCCTGTTCTCTAGATAAGAAAATCTGAAATAAATTTCATATTGAATACATTCAATTCTACTTTCTGAGGACTAGTACTCTCTCTTTCCCATGCACATAGAGAGCATTTTGCTTTGTTCCTTTTTCCTGTCTAATTTCATGTTTAAGACAGTTTTTGAAGAAAAGTGCACAGCACATTTTTATTGATAAGTTGAAACACAGGTGTCTGGGGAGGTACGGGATGGTCAGACTGGGTGAACTCCTGCATGAACCTGGTGGATATCTCAGGGTCTCTGTAGTATTGCAGAAGAGGCAACAGGAGGCTGAAACTACGTTTACTCTTTTTCTTCTCCAATTAGACTCCCAAAGGCTCCTGTTTGGAGTCAGTGAAGATTGCCATTGATACTGGTTACCGTCATATCGACGGTGCCTTTGTCTACTACAACGAGCATGAAGTGGGACAAGCCATCCGGGAGAAGATTGCCGAAGGGAAGATCAAGCGAGAAGACATTTTTTACTGTGGCAAGGTGAGAAGCTGTGCTCAGTTGTTGTTTTTCCACACTAAACCCAGGATTTCTGTGAATGGCCTTTCTTAAGAATGCCAGTGGTTAACACCTGGCATGCTTCCAGAACTAACATGATCTATTTTTCTTTCCTAGCATTACCATAATGCCACATAGCTTTGTGAGCACTAGATTCGCTGTTAAGCTCAGGAATCACCGTTGTTCTCAGTTTAAAGCCCTGTTAGCAGTGGGAACCATGCAACATCTATTCTGCCTACTATTGTAAGCACCTGCAAGTTCAGACCGTTGCTACACTCAGCCCTGCTGCCTAAGCTGTTACTACTGTCCCGTGTGTCGTGCTGGCATGCACATTTGTACAGTCACACACTGAGCCCGCCCTGGACAATGATCCTGCAAATGAGTTATTTTCTGTGAGAACAATTCCCCGTACAGGTTTGCCGTGAGACTGCACAATGAGAGGGGTGGAAGCAAGCACACGCATGCAAGTGTCTGTGTGCAGGAGAACAGCCAGTGCTTACATTGGTACTACTGCCAGAAAATTACTCATCAAGCTACACCCTTAATTACTGCATCACCTGTCATTAAAAGGTTCTAGGACAATGAATCAACTTACTTGGAGAGAGGATGTCATCACACTTCTGCTGTAGAGCAGCAAGGCTGGAGTAATGCATGAGCTAGTTAATGCTTTAAAGTCTTAGCTGTAAGAGCTGATCCTCTGCTAGGAGAATGAAATCCCTTGTCCGAAGAAGCATCTGACAAAAGCTGTTACAACTAGAGTAACTAGGTCCTATGTATAAGAGACAGAACACATTGCAGAATAAAGATCAGATGGCCCCAGAAGGTTCGTGGTGCCTGTCCAGTTTCTAATGGAGTTTATGGCCTCAAGTTCCCGTTCCTGCAGTGCCTCTTTGGACATATCAGCCTCATATTTTCCCTTTCTCCTTTCCCAAATAAGACGTAATCCTCAAAAGTAATTCAACGGCCTTGGAAATAAATATCACAGTTCCTAGACCGAAAGATCCCATGGGATAAAAGGCCTGTTCTACTGTGAGCAGTTTAGTTAAGCTCTATGATCTGGGAAACTAAGCTGCAGATTGGGCAGTTTGCAGACCAAGTGGATTTTCAGCAGCTATAGACCAATTTCCAAGTACAGCAATTTCCATCTGTAAAGCATGCGACCCTTTTCCAAGTTCCCAGCTTGGTTCTACTGGTAACAACCCTGCCATCCTGGAAAGATTCACATCCTCAAATTTTCCACCCTTACCAGGGCAGTCTCTCATGTGCCAAATATGTTGCTTCGAAACAAAATTTTTTTGACTGATACAACTGCAAATCACCAGTAATATTTCAAATCAAAAGCACAAAGTTGTGCCAAAGGGTTTGAACCAGATGTCCTAACAATTTTGAGTTTTGAACTTTCCCAACTGCTTCCCCTACATTATATTTTCCCATATAAACCTTTAGGTTCTGTGAAAGCATATCTCTTGGTAAAATTTTATCTGGATTCCAAACTTACTTTAATTTATTAAGCCTTTCTATATTCAGTTGTCTGATCTAATCACTACATGGTTTTCCTAGTTGATGATCACTACTTAAACATTGAGCCACCTGTGAAACTGCGTTCAATTTCTTGATTGTGTGTTCAGTTGTTCCCCAACTGCAGATTCTTCAAGCCTTAGGGCTGCAGCTCACAATCCCTCCATAGTCAGTACCCCTGGTTCCATCCTTGTGATGGTGAGATAGAACACAAGGGGATCTATCCTCTGTTGTGCTCTGCTTGTGCTTGAAAAGACTTCAGGTGCTCAGAGTGATAGTTCATTAGAACATCTGTGCTGCGGTCTTTAAAGGCAAAGGTGAAAAAATATTCTGCAACCAATTCAATTCATCTCAATCCAGGATTTTTGTAGGTTTCACTGGGCATTTTCGCAGCAGCTCTGAACTTCCCAGGAGGAGAGGGACTGGATGTCCCTTGTTTATGAGGTTACTTATCTTCAGCTTTATGTACCTTTAAAACTTTTGTATCTTACAAACTACAGACAAATAACAGGCCACTGGTAGATACACCGGCCACTGATTGGTAACTGACTGGCATTAACTGCTGCATCTTCTGGGAAAGATGGTAGGCCATACTGTAGACCATTCTCAAAAGCAGTCTGCACAACAAAAGTTGGTTTTATTTTCAGCCTTACTAACATCAAAAGTACTAGAAATTCTCAAGACCCTTCAGACACAGGCTCCTCATGCCGATCTTTCCTTAAATAAAGATGATGCAAACTGAAGGCTGGTCTGTCAGCAGAGACTAACAAGAAGAGCCCTGCTGAGTGGCAGTGTTACTGGAATAGTGACTTGGTGCAATCGGGCTGCATCTGCCAGCTGAAATCATCAGCACTTGCACTTGGCTCTTGCTGCTGGCTGGCTGATCAGGCAGAGCAGCTCAGCATCCAGAAATTTTAGAGGTTTTATATCAACTGCCAACATCTCACTTGGCTTATACAGCAAGACCTTTTTGGTCTCCTCTTTCATCCCAGGATATTTCTTTCATTAAACTAGAAGTAACATTTCCAGGAAATGTGGTGTCCTGAAATGCCAAAGCCAGCTGGCAGCTTTGACTGCTCAAATGTCTACATGGGTTCTACTTAGGTAGATAGTACAATAACTTGTACAAGTCATAAAAACAGTTATGAAACTCCTAAGTTTCCATGGCATCTATGTATTAACATAGTACAAATGTTTGCTATTTCTTAGGGCTGTTTCTTTAGAATCTCTGTGATTTTTTTTAAAGGGAATTATGTTCACTGGAACATACTGAGCTCAATAGTTCTGAGCTAGAGAGGGCACTTGGAAAAACTGCTTCTAAGCTATCAACATACCTCAGGTTACTAAATTTCTAAAGTACAGTAATGAAACAAACTAAACATGAAGACTATACAAACTCATTTCCTTACCTATATTTAAGTCCAAAACAGCATCTCATTTTACATATAGAGTACTTAAGAAACACCCAGACCAAAGGCTTTCAGGAAATCCAATGGAACAACTTGAAACTCTGAGAGCAGGACCTTGGCCCCTTTACTGCAGTACACCTCAGCCTATGTAACCACTGTTCTAGTTATCATAAACTCTTCACACCTTGCAACTTACAGCTGAGGATGGTGTAGTTTGAATTTCCAGCTGCCAACCCTTGTTTTGATTTGCCAGCTTAGAGCAGAGTCAGATATGCCCCCCTCAGTACAACTGAACTTCAAAATAACTTGTCATTGCCACTGCTGGCATAATTGAGCAGATAGTTATTCCCTGGGAAAACAACAATCTGGGCTAAAAAAAACCCAAACACCTAAAATACTTTAAAACTACCTTCTCCTGAAAATGGCAAATCAAGTTTTTTGTGTTGTGCCTCAAGAACATTCTTGAGAACATATTGAGAATATTCTTTCTATACTTTGGCACACAGTGACTATCAGCTTTGGTGGCAGAACTGGCTAGATAATATTAACAAACAACAGGTTTTTTTCCAGCCAATAAAGGTGCCAAAAATCCTCAGCATGACTCCATGTGTCAGTTCCTTGCTTTGGAGGGGGTAGGGGGAAGGAAGGAAAAAGCAAAAAAGCCCAGTTTATTGTGTACCAATAAATGGCACTTTAAACTTTCTATTGTGTGTTAATTCTGGGTTTTTTGTTTGTTTTTTTTTTTTTTAATTGCAGCAATCAGTTTACAAAGAGCTCTTGGTTACTAATTACCATGCTATATGGTTTTATTCTTGCAAGAGATTTGCATCAGCAGAGTACAGTTAGAGATAGTACTGAAAGCTAATCAACTAAGCACAGTCCATAGCAACCCCAGGGCACAACCCTGCAAGGAAGCAGTTGAGATCAAAAAGGTTTAAAAGGCTGTGCTTTAACTAGTCACACCTGTGTTACTGCAACTGAATAATAATATAGCTTTCAGTGAGGACTGGGGAGTAAATTAAAACTTCCCTAGGTCAGGCAGTCACTCAGGCTCCATGACCACAAGAGAAATCCAAAAGATTCTCTTGTGCTGAGTGTCTGGCTGTTCACTAGCTAACTCACATGATCTGAGCTTCTGCCTTCAAGCATAAAACTGGCCACAGATTTCTTGTGGGAACAAAGTTCTCCAGTGAAAGCATATGCTTGCAAAGCTCAGAAAACAAAAAGTCTGCCTAAATTCATTGAGCAAGAATTTGCAATGTGCTCGACTCAGAAGAACCTGTCTCATAATAAGGAAGTATGTAATGGCTTTAATGGGTAAGCACTGGGACAGTCCTGGGCAAAGATTCTTACCTTAACCTCTACCTCTAGCAGAGGAAAGTATAAGGGCCCTCAACTCTGTCTTGCAGTGATGTAGACCACACTGTCTTTGCACTGGGCATAGCAGGCTCTGTCAGAAAGACAAGAGTATGTGTGGGTTTTTTTGTATCTGTGTGGTACCAGTTGGAAGATGCTCATTGTTCTTCCTGGCACCCAAAAAAGAACCTGTGCTTGTCTCCCCAGCTATGGAATACCTGCCACCCTCCAGAGCTGGTGCGTCCCACGCTGGAGAAAACCCTGAAGATCCTGCAGCTGGACTACGTTGACCTTTATATTATTGAGCTGCCAATGGCTTTCAAGGTAAAAGGAAAAATTGGCCTGAAAAGTGCACAATTGCCTTGAACCAAGGTTTTAATCTAGCATCTTCCTTCCAGTTTCCAGCCTATGTTGAAAACAACATTTTGGCCCGATAATGTTTGGTATATTTTGCATGAATACATTTCTGTACACTACCCACACAAACAGAGCCTTGTCATGATGCAAGAACAGTTGCCAATAGCTGTAGTATCGAGTGTTTCCATTAGAAGGACAAGTCTTCTTACTGGGGTTGAACACTTCCTATGCTGAAGGATTACTGTAGCTGAAGCAGTACATGTCTTAATCCTGAGTGATGAGGAGGGAATCATTGGAGGAAAGCGGTTATACAAAATAGTGAAGGGCTAGGGACAAAGTTTGGAGTGGGAGAGGGAAAGGGGAAAAAGCCTCCAAGTTGATTTCCTTACTCTCTTCCAAAAGCCAAATAGCCTCAATACTATTAAAGCCACGGGGCAAATCATGGTTCCGATCTTGATTCTCCATAAGTCTGGTGCTCTTCTCTGACAGCTTCACTAGATCACAGCTGGTCCCAAACATAGGTTGTCCATCTCTCACTCTCCAAAGTTAAAGCCTGATATTCCCTCATGTTGTTAGCTCTGGGAAACTCATAGTCAAAACCTTTGAATGCAAGAGCTCACACTGAGCGCCTCCCTTGCAATGAGCTCTTGCAACTCCCCAGACTTTCTGGTTTCACAGCCACTTGTACCTCACTCTACAATTTTCATCTGCAACTATTTAATTTGCCTTTAAATCATGTAATCTAAAATATATTTCAAATCTCATTACTGCAATTAAGTGGTTTTGAACCAATCAAATCCTTTTCCTGAGAGAGAACAGAGTCAGGCAATTATCTGGGTAATTGTTTCTGTGAGATGTTTAAGTTCCAAACTGTTGGGGGTTTTTGCGAGGAAGGTAGTTCTCAGATTATTCAAATTATATTTTATTATAGATGTCCAACTGTCAGAAGCATCAGGTAAGAAGCAATTTACCAATGAAGCAATCACCTTGTACTTGCAGTTCTTTTTTCCCTAAGGAAGCCATATGTCTCTAAGACCTGTATAGGATGAACTGAATTCAGATATTAAAACTTTATTTATACAGTCCCATGTATGGAATCCTTTTGGGTACATTTTAAAAAATTTCTCACCACTTGCAATTTCCTGTTTCCCTTTGCTTGTGTTTGTATTCTCTAATAGTTCACTCTCCCACATAGTGAAGGTCACTGTCTCACAATATAAAGATACAGACAGCTGGCTTTAAAGTAATGTACATCTGACTCCCTGAGGCCTGTATCAACAGTCTGAGTTGTTAAAGGAGTAGCAGTCCTGGAGATTCATTCATGTCCCCCTTGAGAGGGGACAAAAAAAAAAAGTTGCTTTCTGCCTGAAAAATACACATTTTTTTGCTCCAAATACAAAATGCATCTCCTTCTCTTTTTGCAATGGTAACAGGTTTCCCCTCTTTGCTCCCTCACAAATGCATCCATACCACATGCGACACTTGCCTTTGGTGAGGAGCATGCAGGTGTAATGCTAACGAACTCCTGCTCTGACCTAGTCTGCAAACATTTGTGCTTTCTTGTAGTCCTCAAAAGCCTTCTAACAAAACTAGTATCTGCTTAGAAATCAGCGAAGAACTTGGCACAAAGCTTAAGGCCCTACTCTGAAACCAGTAAGAAACGTGCTCCAGCAGAGCACAGTCTCACAAGGGTTAGGTAGAGTAAGAGGAATCTGTTTTCATAGACCTCCACTCAGAGGAGGAAACTTTCAGGTGGATCAAGAATGGCTGCCATCCAGGGGTGATGTTTTTCACTGACCTACAAACATTACCCTGCACCTCCCTGTATTTTTCCTTCACACAAATTCCTCATTCAGGACTTTTGTCCTTCCTCCCTTTAACCCAGCAGTAGGCTAAAGCAAGGCAGATTGCCAACAGGAACAGGTCTCTTCCAGGCCACCACATGCTCTCTACCTGGGAGCTGATACCCACTGGGAGGTTTTATACAGGGCTCTGTTCAGACAACTGATTCATCAGTAAGCACTCACCTGTGCACTAAATGATCTCCAAATCCCTCCCAACTAAATTATTCTGTGATCTGGCAGGAAAGCCAGAGTTTTAGCCTTACGTTGGACAAGTCTCATCCAAGTATTGTCTTGTAATTTCAAGGAAATAAATCAAAACAGACCAATGGCCTCACTATTTGTGTTCCTATTGCTTTCAGTTTATACAATAAGCATTCACAAGTTGATAAAATGGCTCAAGAAAACCCACTTGTCAAAGACCACTTTGCGGAAACAATGGGTTGTGCAGACCTGCCTTCCTGCATCTCTGCTGGTGAAGAAATTATTATAATGGGAGCAGGACTTTTCCTCTTAGCGGTTACTAACTGTTGTGTTTTAAAGATGCAAGTAAGTTGTCTGGTAGCTTTTGGAGTGCCTCCAGACTTTGAGCGTGACACGATACGATGTGATCCCTGCATAGGCAATGCATGGCAATGACTGTAGGGTGTTGTCCCACTTATTTTAGTGCTTGTACAGCAGCATGGTAGGAATCCACCTTACATGCAACCTAAGGTGCATGGCTATCTCCATGAGAACTGCAAGAGAAGACAACAATATTTGTGGGAATGCCTGTGCTATGTAGTCCATGAGAACCCAAAGATGAGAAACATGACCATCTTCTGAGAGACTCTCTCAAAGGCTCAGTAATCACCATCAAAACACTGGACTTTCTCTTAGCACTTTATCCCTCTTCATCCACTTACAGTTTTTCCATTCAGGAACTCCCTCATATAAGAAAGTAGTTTGGCAGAGAAAGTATTGCCTGGAGACTGTTGAACAGAAACAACCGCACTTCAACATTTTGTGCAGCTCCCTGGAGGCAGAAGAAAGTGTTAATCCTCATGAAAACCCACAATAGCTGGCATCACTTATCTCAGTCAAGTTAAATTCATCTTCAAGTGCCATTCATCCCAACTTTGTTTGCTTTTTAGTACAAAAGTGATAGAAATAGAGGGAAACAATAAATTAGCTAATGTAATTGCTGCCTGTTGACTACTAAAAAAAAAAAAACCAAACAACTAACATTGACATAAATTTATAAATTCAAAGGGGAACAGAATAAAAAGGTTTTTAATTCAGTTCAGACTCATCCCCTGAACTCAAAGAAGTCCAACTGCTATGGACTGGAGCTTCCAGACCCCAGAAAGTCTGCTGGCATAACATGGGGATAAATGGTTTGTGCCAAAATCCCATGGGGTGGTTCTGTAAGCAGGGCTTCTCCACCTCAAGTTAAGATGGCAAACAGTTTGCTTTCCAAGAGGAAATGCACCTGACAACCACCTACCTCCTCATTAAGACTATTATTTTTTTTCCAGCAGGACACAGCAAAGGCAACAAGTTGTCTTTGAGGAATTCATTGAAAACAGCACATTTTGAGGAGACATGCTTATGTGTGTAACTTAGACTCTGAAATCTGAGGCTGTGTTTTCCTTAAGGCGTTTCAAGGGAAAAGTGAACCTAAATTTGAACTACTTGACTGAATTGGGAGGCACTGGTTACTGATTGTATTAGTCACAGCCACATGTTCCCAAGAAGTTACCATGCCAACATCTTGTACCACCCAGGTCTTTGAAACATAGAAGTTTGCAGTCAGATCAAGTATCAAATATCACTGAAGGGTTTTTAGGGAAAAAAGGAAAAAAGAAAAAAAGAAAAGAAATTGCAATCAGACAAAAGGGAGAGAGATGTTAATGATTTACCTGCAACAACAGTGAAGTGACCAGCAAATAAGAGAAAGCTATGCTTGTGAGATATCAGCTCATAACTCATCTCTGAAGTCCTGTTTATTGGGTGTAGAGGTAGGACAAAAGAGTTCCTAGTACCCAGAAAAAGGTGGATAATGCACTTAGGAGGTTCATGGTGTGTACTGTGGTCACACACAGTCTTTTACTACCAGTAAGTAGCTCTTAGAAATGGTCCCTCCAGCTGTAAGGGGACTGAAACCTTTCCCAGGTACCTAGGACACAAGCAGGTTCAGGGTAAGGGCTAGGAAGAAAGGAGGGAAGAAGTGGAAGAGAATACAGGTTGGTACTCTAACCTAGTGCTTTGGAAGTAGACTAGTCCTATGGATGCATTACGTAAAGGTCAGAAGTTTGTTGAAAAACAAGGATGTCCAGGAACTCCTGAGTGTGCACTCATGTGACAGTTCAGAAGCATATCCAAGGATGATCTAGCAGTGGAGGATGTGGTAAGCCCAGCATGAATGACCTGTTGAACTTTGGGTGTTTCAGAAAGCTTTTGAATTTTTTTTTTGTTTGTTAGTAGAAGTGTCTGTGGAAAAATTTTTGCTCTGAGGAATGAAAATTTTTCTTCATAGCACAAAAGTGTGGTTTTACTTTTCAGCCTGGAGATGCAATCTACCCAAAAGATGAAAATGGAAAAATTATCTACCATGAGACAGACTTGTGTGCCACTTGGGAGGTAAGAAAACAAAACAAGCATATATGCATGGATATGATCCTCACACACAGATCCTCATTCTCAGTTTTACTTGTGGCCCCCAGAGCTGAGGCATACTGACAGGGCAAATGGATCAGATTCTACTAGCTCAATGGATAAGGTTTACTTCTGTCCTTAAGGCTGTTGTTTTGTGCCATTGATTAATTATTTATACAACAAAATAAAACATTGTTGAAATATCTGACATCCACATTCCATCTTTCAGAATGCATTCCACATTTGCTAATTGAGATATCTACAAGTTTTACCAATCTTTCCTCTTTATCAGATATTTACAGCAGGAGAAAGTTGGAGGCCTAAGTAGTGACTGGATCCTCCTCAGCAAAAGAAAGCTATTCACCTTCAAGAAAAAGGAAAAAACAATCAGAAAACAAAGCCCCAAAACCAGCACACTACAAAACCAAAAACACACAAAACACAATTTGCCCTAAAGTTCAGCGTAAAAAAGACACCACAAAACCAAAATAAAAACAACACAAAACCCCCCAAACAAGTTCCCTCACTTTTAAATTTACTTATCAGATGAGAACAAAAGGTTTTTCTGCTAAGAAAACTTGGAGGGAAATAGCATTTGCCAGAAAGATTGCATCCTAATTTTGTTTGTGATGCACTCTAGTCCTATAGCAAAATACCTCCTTAAAGCTATTGCCACTTGGCTTCCGGATGTCAGGCAAGGCAGAAAGCAAGATCAGCAACCTCAGCAATCTCCACACATTCCAGCCTTTTGAAGCCTTAGACACTCTTTAATTGATGGCCAAAGCTGGTCAGCTCTCCTTCTACACCAGGTCTGCTGCAAAAGCATCTCTAATTCAGTACAGCTCACAACAAGAGAGATAACATGGGCTCCTACATGGTCCACTTCACCTTGCACCATCCAGGGCTTGATAGTTGTCCCAATTTAGCTCTACTTGAGATACAGCAGATAAAGAGGGAGAAGGGGTGAAATTCTGAGTGAAAGGTCAGAGTGGAGAGAGCCTGGGGCAGGCTTGGGCTTTCCCCTGGCAGCTGAGCCACCCAGGCTGGGTCTCAGGGGGAATGGGGACTTCCACATTCACTGTTTATGTTAACCTTGTCTCTGGTCAATGCAGTTCGTTCCTCTCTTTCATGGGCTAGTTGCTCAAATGTTGAAAGCAACAGCTGGCTGAACACGGCTATCTTTTCAACTTCATGCTGGTGCTTATTGTAAAGGTTGTATTGTATCAGGTCACTCTGTTCAGCTAAGAAGCCATGAGAAAAAAAACAGGTAGTGGCGAGTGCCTGCAAATAATAGCATCAATCTAAATAAAACTACCTAAACTCAATCCAGATCGTTTCACTCTCTCAGCATGGTGCTAGCAGGCAAAAATGGCTCCAGATGACTGTATTTGCTGACTTGTCACAGTGATACAAAGCATATGAGGCCAAGTAGAGGTCATCAAATACTCAGTGCCTCTTACCTCCCCGCTTTCAGCTCCTGTGAGGCAGAAAGGAATAACAAAACCATCAGGAGGGGCATCCAGCTTCACAGTGGGGTCTGCTCTGCCTCAAACAGTCACTGAATCATTTTTGTGCAGTTTCCAGGAGTAAAGGGGAGGACTGTCTTTCCCCTTAACAGCCCAGCAGATGAAGCTAATGAAGACCAGAGCATATATTCATATCCACTACTCATAAGGCTCTCATCTATTAGGATTTGTCTGAAGTGCAGAATATCTAGAATTCCTCTTCCCCCCACTCCCCATTTTTTCTTTATTCCTACATTATACTGTGCTGAAGTTTTTGTGCTGTTTTTCTAATGTGCCTTGCCAGATATTCAGGGAATTCACTGGATAGAGACTTCATAAGAAAAACTGTCATACAATCAGAAGGAATAAATTGACATATCAGGAAAGCAATTTGTTTTGTTCACTCCTTCAGTTTTAAGGCAGTGATAAAGGAGCATGAAATAAGCTAAACTCTTTGAAAGCAGATGCCTGGTACTTAAGTATCTATATCTCAGAATAATCCTTCTACTCTCCATACAAACTCTATCCTTACAGGAGGCATAGAACATTAGGGCTTGGTCTGGAAAGTGGGTCTACATGGGAATGGGGTTTAGAATCGCAGGGTGGCACCACCCTTTATGCTAATAGAGCTGTTAGTTCTGCTACAGCAAAGATTTTTCTGCAGTCTCAAGAGTAGGCTGTCTTCCACCTATCTCTGAAACACATGCTCCAAGGAATCATGCCAACATGTAGGACTCCTCTGGTCTTTGCTTTCTTTGCAGGCTATGGAAGCATGTAAAGACGCAGGCTTGGCGAAGTCTATTGGAGTATCCAATTTCAACCGCAGGCAGCTGGAGATGATCCTGAACAAACCAGGACTTAAGTACAAACCTGTCAGCAACCAGGTATGACTGCAAGCCACAGGCAGCGCTTGCCACGATGCCATTGCCCTGTAGGGAACGCAGAGGCAACACATGGCCTAAGCCACCATGTGCAGAAAGGTGACATAGGCTTTGCCACAGATGCTGTTCTCCATACTGTCCATACTTCCATTTCTAGCTTGAAAATATTACTCATCCTATCTAGGCTAAAGATAAGTATTTGAAGGTGCTGGAAGGATCACTCTCCTTAGCTCTCGCTCCAGGGCTATAAAACTGGTGCCTCTGTGTCAAAGCTCCATAACAAGGCTGAATGCTGAGTCAATGCAGATCTTAAGTTTCTACCATATACCTCAATTCAAGTCCAAAAAAAATCCCAAGACAAACCATTCAGAGCTAACCAGTTTTCAATGAAGCCGTGTCTACCTCAGCTGATGCCAAATCAAAACAACCCTAAGTATCAGGGATCTTGAGTCATCCTAAGCTTCCCAAGTTTAAAAGCCATTAGAAGTAACTCCTAAATTTCCTGTACTTGCTTTCTTGTGCCTTTCCTATAAAATGCTAGTAAGAGTTAGAGGATAATCTAAATTAAAGAGGAGACCCAATTAAGCAACTGATTTGAACTGAACAAGCCCATGAAGTCAGTAGGCATGTACAAGATAAATTACAGTAGGGGGGCTCAGAGAAGGAGGTAAGTGGCAGTGGCCCATCTGAACACTCAATACCTTTAACTCTGGTATTTGTCAGCCCAAAGCATTTCCTAGAAATCACCGCAAACGTCTTCTGACTCGTCTGGCACAAACCAATATTCACATTAGCAGAATTAGAGGAGAGGCTGGAGACCAGCTACGATCAACTTCCCACTCTCAGTGTGTGTCCTGCAGGGCTAGGATTGACACGAAGCAGGGCGCAGGGAGGCTGGCCACAGCTTTCATAACTGTCTTTGGCTGCAGGGAAAGGCAGCCTGTGAGAGGAGGAAATCCCAGCACCCTTCACTAGTGTTAACATGCCCAATGGGTGCAAAATGCAATTAGTGTTTCTAGCATGCCCCTAAGACAGCACTGAGCATCGCTGCTGCTTCCCATGGTTGGGCAAAACCAGCCAAAGATTAAGGCCAGCTTAGGGTAGCTAGCCAGCAAGCATAGATGTGCCAGCTAACTTCAGGCTGCCTGCAAACAGTGGTTGCTCTGTCACATTGTAGAGATCCCCTTCCCAGAGACCAAGAACACAGCCAGAAAATCCCTGCCTGTAAAGGAATGATCATAGTATTTGCAATGCAGGAGAGCAGATCTTGTAAACAAGGTCATAAGCGTCATGATGAGGTCTCATCTTTTGCATATCCAGCCCCCCTTGCCTTTCTATCTGGGACAACTTATACCAACACATCTCCTAAAAACAATCAAATTAGTCACCCTTAAATATAAGAGGCAGGGAATCAAAGATCTGACCCACATGGGATCATTTACCTTCTCAGCCTACTTCTCCTAGTGAGCTTCCCTCACCTTCATCTCCCCCCTCCCCACACTTACTGCCACCTTTCTACTAGGGTCCAATAAAAATTCCCTCCAGCCAAATTATAACCACAGATGCTGATTATTCTGCTGCCCACAAATAAATAAACTAACAAGTAAAATTCCATCACCCAGCAACATACAATTAGAGCAGTAGCCGTAGTTTGAGTTGCCCTATTCCTTAACTTATATGTATCCTTCTCCAAAAGCATCACCTGGTCTGTAACTCTCACAAATATTGGGACCCCCTCTGCTTCTGTACCTGGTCCTGTTGATTAATCATTCTTTCTACGTTACTCTTGCAGGTTGAATGCCATCCCTATTTCACCCAACCCAAACTCTTAGAATTTTGCAGACAACATGACATTGTTATTGTTGGGTACAGCCCCTTGGGAACTTCAAGGGATGAAACATGGTAAGTCCCCATGCTACTTTCTATAGAAGGACAATATCCTAGAAAAGAAAAATTGTTCTATACTGATGGATCTCCGTGCAAAATACTTTTGTTCCCATTTCTCAAAATAATTTTGAACTTCAGTGCCTGAATATTACTTGTGAACACAAACTTTCAACACTCCTGCTGCATGCTATCATCAATAAATGCCAGATGTCTGTACAGAAGGTAGCCTTAGATCTCCTCTAACAGAATGCAAGTGTCTCTAGTTTGGAATGCTGAGGCTTAGGTGAGGAAGTAGAAACTAAGTCAACATTTGGACATCACATAGGAAGTTGCCTTTGAAATCTCACCAACCTAAAAACCAAAGCTTTTATCCCATCTTTCACAGTACTTGCTGCAAAAAA
>VZTM01016080.1:1123-20851 GCA_013400555.1 Jacana jacana | reverse complement strand
CTCGAAGACTCAGCAGAATTAAAGATTATAGAATCCAAATGATATTTCCTCGTGTTACTATCAGTCTGGTCATTATTACAAGATTTATCAAATTATCTTTTTAGCACAATCTGTGTGTATTCATACAGTTCCCTAACATTCTCATGCATTTACCAGTGACTATAAACCTGTTCCTCAAACAAAATAAGACCTCTGTTAGTATATTTGAATTTATGCAGTGCCTAAGCAGACAAAGAATGATATCACAATTAAAACAGTTCTTCCCCAGTAAGTGGACACTACAGCTATTACTGCAGAAGAAACTTCACTGGTACAGAGTTTCAATTCTGCTTCTTGGGGCAAAGTGTGGCCGAAAGCCTAGCTGTCAAGTCCCAGCACAGCTTTCTGGGAATGATGCAGGCTGCACCTCACTTTTATGCTGTTATGTGCTTTAGGAAAAATCTTCTATTTCCTTGAAACATTGATATACATATATTATATCAGCAATAGTGTTGATTTTTTTGTTGTAATGGGAGGCAGGGAAGCCCAGAGGTACAGAGGGACAGGGTCTATGCCAGCTAAAGAAAAATGAAATGCACCAGATTTACCAAGATTAAGGAGCAAAAATATAAACCTGAATACTCCTATTGAGATATACTTTTTTAGGTATTCATCACTGACATGTTGAACTGGAACCCTGGTACCTTCCTATTAGTAGTAACGGATAGTGATCTAATCTGAATGAGACATAACCTTAAAATGGTGCCTGTGGGAGAGAATGTTAAAGTTGTAAATGCGGGAGATGTTGAGAGTAAGAGTTAAATGCTTGGAAACGTCTCTGGGTACAGTAAAGAAGGAATTTGAGGAGATGTGATGCAGAAGTGGTTGCTTCATGAATATAGACAGCTTATTTACTCCAAATCCTTTCTCTCCCTTCTTCTCAAAATGATAGCTGTATGTACTTTCTTGTTTGACTTGGACATTTATTTTCATTACAACATGGGGCTTGATAGCAGTCAAAAACGAGACATATTTTGCAGAGATGTTTGCTAAGTAGTTATGTTATGTTACACTATAAAACTCAGTAGGAAAGACTGATCTTTGGTACTCAAAGTGATCTTGCATCTTTCAGCACAAAAGACTTAAGTGTCAAGAGTGCACTATTGATCAAAATATCAGCAGGCTTCCAGCACAGCAGCCACTTGACAATACAGGAAAAAAAATTACTTCTGTCCAGGTAATGTAAAACCCTTCATTGGGTTTTCAGTCTTCCTAGAAGTACACCTATAATCTCAGCCCGGCAGAAAATAATAAGAGAGGCTATGAATAAACTTACTGTCAGTCACAATTATGCTCTGTGTGGACTATTAAACGGCAGACAGCATTCTGGCAGAAGCCAGTCTCCTACATCGTGACAACCTGACCAAACTGTAAGAAATAAAAGCTGGCCATTAAGCATAAACAGCTAATAGATATCCATGCTAGATCCACTGCTGCTGTATTACTCAGCGCACTACTTTGCACCAGGACCATAAATGCTGCATCCCTTCTGCCACAGGGCTGTGTTTGGGCTCCCAGCTGACCAGTCATGACTGACACACAGATCTGCCTTCAGCTTTTGCCATATCTGTCCTACAAGCTGTCTCACAACCTGCCGTGCAGTGTTAAACTGGTCAGACTACTGGCAGCTAAACTGGGTGCTCTGGGCATGCTCCTGCCTTGCCTTCAGCTTGGCTTTTACTTCTTGACCTTGGTCTTTTGTGATTACAGTCCTTACTTCTGTTCCCTGGATTAGCCTGGTCAGAGCAATTGCAGTGACAGCCCATGCCTTCGTTATTATCTTTTAATGTCTACTGCATACACCGAGAGTCTTGCCTATTAATATTTCCACATTTTCAGTAATATTTTCTAGAAAATTCTAGTTCAAGAAAAAAATGTCCTGAGAAACACACAGGCATCAAAATATTCCCAGGCTATTGTTCATTTTCACATTGTATGATTTCATATTCTGTCAAACCATTATTTGAAATCTTACCTTGGCCACATAGTAAAATGTTACCATATCCCAGATTGCGTGAAGTCAGCAGGCAAGTTGAACACCTTGCCATCAGCCATGGAGCTAGAATGTCCTCTGGGCCTCATAAATGTTATGAAATGCAATCGTGCTGCAATAGCATGAGGGATATTTTCTGTAATAATTACTGTCCTAGGTGTAAGGCATTTTTAACCTTTTCTCCATCTTCCAGAGATAGATGCCACAACCAGTGCTGAGTCAGGAGATAGTTAAATCTTACTGTGAGAATGCTGATTGTCTTTCCTGATGCTGTCATTCGGCAAATAGAAAAGTACCTCTCACCCTCTCAATATATATGAGATAATTCCACTGATCAATACAGCATTCATGTTACTAGCAGCAAAACATGTTAAGGAAGATAAATGGCATTAAAAAGAAAGGAAACAGAGGGATTTCTTGGAATTTTGCCCAACTACTCTGGCAGATTTTGTGGAGCTGTGCGATACATTGCACTAAATCTAAAATACAGAAAAAAAAAGAACACACAGGGTACTGCATCACATGTTCTCCTGTGAGACGCATGGAGGCTCTTGCCCAAAGCCATATATATTTTGCTATAGCCTTTTTCCACCAGGTCTTGATGAATCTGGGAAAGGCAGCCAGCTCTGATTACACCCTATCAGAAGAACAATACTGGCTTCACTGTGTCTGCTGGTAAAAACTCCTAGAGAGCAGACAAGCATTTCTTAGACTGAAGTGTGTGATCCAAGCAGCACTGGAAAATGAACCTCTCTGGGAAAAAGAATATGATTTCTCACTTTTTGCCACCATTAAAAATCAGCTGACAGAAAGGCAATGACGGGGCTCTTAGGGTATTGCTAAATTTCCTTCATTTTTTTGTTTTGCCACATTCATTCTGGGAGTGTGACAGTTAAATCATACTATCTCATGAACTTAAACAGGTAGTGAGTTTACCTTGATAAAAATCCTTCTGCTAAAAAAAAAAAGCTTATTATCTATTTACTCAATGCCTAAGGAAGTTTCTAAGGAGGTGTGCATTAGTATAACTATCTTTCTAGAAGGTTGGTGTTTTGAATTAGCAAGCGTGCCATTTGAGGAAATTGATATAGTAAGAAAAAATGTACTAGTATTTAAGGTTTGTGGAGGCTGTGGAAACAGGACTATATCACATTTGCATTCAGAGACTAACCAAAATCCAGTACACCTCTATCTCCACTGTAGCAGAATAATTCACTATTGATATTGGACTTTCATACCTCTGAATTCTGAAAACTAGTCTGTGCTTCAAAAGGTTTTGGCAGAAATGCCACTGTCTTGCAATTCAGACTTTTGGATGTTATCCAAATGCACTAACTTTATAGCACGATAAATAATATTTTAGCATACTGCATTGACCTGTGTTACTTTTGTATGTTTTCTGGTTCATGCTTAATGAATTGCTTTTATCTTGCCCATCTGATTTCTTTTTTGTTCATTTGTCAAGTACCATTTACCAAGGGAGCAGATAATAAAGGCTCATTCTGTACTTCCTAAATAAGTTGAACTTCCACAGACTGAGATATAAAAGAGAGGTGTAACCTTCCAACAGATTTCATAGGACTGAACTAAATAATACAGGTGTTTGAGTAGCTGATCTACTAAACATATAAAACTGCTACTTGTCTTCTGTCCACTGAATAATGAAATAAAAATAAGGAAGGATTTTGCCACGGTTTTTTAAAAATACATTCTTGCTAACAATACTTGTAGTACTTATATTGAATACGTTTTCTTAGCACTGAATTTATTATGGGCAACATAAAAAATTAATACCTATTATATGAATTTAAACAGAGGAATACATTTTTTCCTTGTTTTTATGAAACGTATTATGATCCTTTTGCCTAATACCTCCTGCATTTATATAAGAAATTATTTAATTTTTTAAAATGTGTTACATGACATTAAATATAAACACTCATAATTTAGAAATTATCACCAAACTTCATATAAAGGTATAAATTTCTTTAATTTTACCAGAGTAAGCCTCTTGTATATGCCCTTACTAACAATGCTGACTGTAGTAGTTTGTCCAGCTTGAGTCACTCAGACCATTCCTAGGGTCCTTTTGCACAGCAGTCCTAGGAGGATGTGATCAGCAATTTATTCATGCAGATCTCTTAGAGAAATTAGCATAGAAAAAGACAAAATAAAGTGTTCTCATTTTTTTTCCCCCACTCTTAGAAGTCAGTTCTATCAAAGATATTTTTATCACCATGTGTTTTTTTCTAGGGTCTGATTCAAAACCCATGGGAATTCAAATACATGGGAATTTTTCAGAGGAATTTTTTTAAGACTTTTATTCCATTTGTTTCCTAATTCTCTCCTCTCTTTAGCTGTGCCCTACTTTAGCACTAAACAAGCTCTGAGTTACATAGGCCAAGTCCAACATCTATCATATATGTAACAAGAGTTTCAGTTCTGATTAGGCATATTCTTTCCTAACAGGAAAGGGAAGCACTGTTTAAAGCTAGTAGAAGAATGATGGAACAGTGACAGTTAGGATAGAACCAGTTAGAAGTGCGTGAATGGTGATGCTTAACGTTCTCTTTTCTCTATCAGTGGCTTAACCTAGTCTCTGTGGGGTTTAGCAAAACCAGTAGTTGTTATAACTGTAGTTGTCATACCTGTAGTTGTCATAAATTTTACAATACTGTGAAATGTGGAGAAGATGGAATACACTTCAACCTTTCTTAAACACTAACCTTACCAAAACATCAGTATATCCTAGAAGTTATTAAAAATTGATTAGGCTGTGATTTGACTCTCTCAAGTATGAGCTGCAGAAAAAACGGTCTGCAGAAGGTAAGGTTCCTCGGAGAGACAGAACGTCTGTTTCTTCCTCTTCCTTGGAGGTGGGGTGTCTCTATCCAGAACCTTGTGTTCTGATTTAGCCTTTGCTGTATTTGTGCTTTGTGCTCACTTATTCCCCATTTATGTGCAGATCTCATTCCAAAGCTCTGAATGTCAGATTAATTTATAATAGCCTTAGTTAATCCACTCTATATTTTCATAAATCTAAAGTACCTGAAGTAATGTATTAGTCTGAGGCTCTTGTATTATTGGCCTTCAGTTTATTTACAGAGCTGTTCATATCCCTTAATAGCATTCAGTATCAAATTGGGTTTATCTTGCCTTTTCCCCTGGACATGTGCAGTATTTTTAGGAACATTTCCCAGAAGCTGGATGCTGTAGTCTGTAGTAATAAACTTGTTTGTTTGTTTGTTTGTTTGTTTGTTTGTTTGTTTGTTTGTTTGTTTGTTTGTTTGTTTGTTTGTTTGTTTGTTTCTTTCTTTCTTTCTTTCTTTCTTTCTTTCTTTCTTTCTTTCTTTCTTTCTTTCTTTCCTTCCTTCTTTCCTTCTTTCCTTCTTTCCTTCTCTTTTTTTAATTTTCTGACACAAATGTGGCATATTTCTAGTAATAAACTTACTAAATAATTCACTGGCATAATTCAGCAACTTCCAGGGAATGTTTCCTCTCAGCATTTCAGATGAGACCATGCTTTTGCTCTTTGCCTCCCACAGCAGCTGCAGCAGACAGAAGCACTGGCTGGTGAACGATACCTCCTTAGCTGCCCGCTAGACCACACTGCCACCACACCTCACTTGGTGCAGCTGAAGCAAACACAACCAGATGTACCTGCCTGCCAAACAAGAATGACCTTGGCAAGCATTTTTATATGGCTACGTGTGTACACACGTACTCAGTGATCCAGTCCTCCTCTACTCTGCTCCTTCCCAACAGAGGACACGGTGTCCCTCCTGGAAACTGACTGGATACTCAGTCCACAGCACAAGATGCTTCTCTTGTGCACATTTCTGAAAGCAACACAGAGCTGACAGGTGAAAAGAAAAAAAAAATTGATCTGATTTATATGGCATGTGGAAATATATACAGTGCAGCAGTTTTCTCTCACTGTGACCCCTTTTCACTGTCCAAGCCATTTTTCTTAGTCCAGGCTCAAGGCTCCTACATAAAAAATCAGCAGCTTTCTCAGTCATGTCACCTGCTGCTTCCCACATCCCTATCACTACCCTGTCTTCCTGACAGCTCTATCCATGCCTGGTGAGGCCTGTGACTGCTCAGCATGCCGGCAAAGGAGTGTCCATGCCTGACCCAGCATTGCACAGCAATGTGGTCACCGTATAGGTCCTCAACTAGGACAGGGTATGGATGCATTAGAAGCAAACATCAGCATCCCAGAAAGGACTTCTTCCAGCAATTGCAAGTAAAGGTTTCCTTGGATCCTAGTCTTCTAGTAGAACAACTTTGAGCTAGCCATCCTGGCATCCCACAATTTAAGTGACACGTGTTGGCATATTTTTGCAGTCTCGTGAGTAAGGCAACAACAGGAGCAGCCTACAGAGGTTGGAGCGACCTAGACACATCTGGATTTTTGCATACCACCATGTCACTCAGTTCTAGATACAGAAGGACAGCAGCCAGGCAGATGCTGCCTACCCTCTATGGATCTGCTTGATGCTGAGCAATAACTGTATGCTCATGGTGGCTTCAGGCAGGCCGAATGATGTAAAATGCAGCTAATAAACTAGCGTACCTAGTTTTTTTCTGGAAACCATGTTCTGTTCTGCAGCCATCCCCTAGCAGCACCAATTAGATGCTTGAGTCACTGACGGTACAAAACAGGCTCAGCAAATGAGTGCAGGGAGCCTCTCATGGTTCCAGCCATCCTTTCTCAGCTCCCTTTGTCCACACCTCTCTGCCTCTTTTCCTACAGTTTTGGCAGCAGCCTATATGCAAGAGGCACATGCCAGTCAAAAAGCATTGCCCAGAATAGTCCCTTGTGCTGGGAAACACTCAGGTCATCATGGACCTTACACTGACCTTATTAGGGTCAGTGCTCCTGCATATTTCTGAGATAAGTGATACAACTGGGCATTTGCCATCAAGTTTTGCAACTGCAAGAAGACCCGTCTTAGTGTGCAGCAGATGATGGGCCTCATTGTACTACAAGCATTCCATCCAAAATTGATCGTTTTTCACTATTGAAGTTTTATAATTTGTAATTTGGCTTTTATATTATTTGTACACCATTTTCCTTTTATTTCTCACTTAAATTAGCATATATTTTGTTTGTTTTGTTTATAAAATAAAATTAAAATGTCAAATATTTATTTAAATGTTATGGTAAAATAATCTTTAAGAAAGTATGAATATAAGAATTAATAAAATAAGTCATCTCAAAGTGACCATCCACTTTGAAACTTTCTGTTTCACCAGCCAAATAAGTTATTGTTTTTTCAAATTCAAGATGGTTATTTGCTAGTTGTTCATGTTTAACTGTTTTACTTTTTAACTGTTTATTGTTTAACTGTTATGCTATCATTATTTTGTGAGGAAGTGACACCAAACATTCAATTTTAATTCCTCCAATTTCATAGTAAACTTTAGACTATCCTTTGGAAAAGTATGTAATTTTATTATTTTATAAATACTTTGATCTTCCTCATTTTTTGTAATGTTTCCAGTGAATCTGTAATGGTACTTCCTCAACATTGTTCTCCCCATTTCCCTGAAAATATAAAGCTGCCAATGTATTAGAGATGCAATAGTTATGTCTCAATGCATTCTGCTCTTGCAGACCCATTCTGTACATATTTACTTATTTGTCTTATTATCACACACAATTCATCAGGCCCACTCCCAAAACTTGTGATACCTCACCACGTAACAAGTCTGGATGGTTTAGTTAAATTGTGCATTCGCATAAAATCAAGTTATAAAACAAGGCTTCACCTGGATTTGTATGACTCTAGATAACTGCCACAACATATCTGTGTTCTGGTCTCCTGTGTTCATCTAAGAAATAGCAATGTGCGTGGTAAAGCTCACCAAACTGAAATGTATCCCAACATTTTCTTGTTTCTGCAAATGTTTCTGCAGGTTTTTACCCTGCAAAAATTCGCCCTTTTCCCCTCTTCCTTATTATTGCTTCTTTCTCTTTAGGTCTGTCACCACTGCAAGTTCTTTCTCCACCGACCACATGGATAATGCCAGGCTCATTCCCAGGACCTGGGGGACGCTGTTTCTGGGGAAGGCAGGGAGCCAGGCGAGGAGCAGGGGCCAGTGGGCACACCCCAAGCTCAAGACATCAGGCACCTCCACAGGTGAAGAAACTCCTGCAGTTTCAGGCAGCCTGGTTGGGCTATAACTGTTACTCTCCACTCCGAGGACAAAAAGCAATTTTCATGAATTTTCTGCATGAAGCAGCAGAGTTAAAAGTTTTGTGTGCTCCTGTCCTACAGAGTTACAGCCAATTCCCTTAGTTAGAGAAGGTGCGCAGGGTCAGTTATTCTCAGGAACAGGTCAAAGAATGTACTAGCGCTATACACAGTCACCAAAAGCCACTTGCCTCCTGCTTGCTGTCCAGTATCAGAAACCTGAACAATATAATGTGGCAGGTACATTCTTCCCTATTTTTAGACACACTTTTGAAGCAGCCAAATATACCAATTAAATCTCTATATAAATTTGAATGGGTTATAGGTGCTGTATCAGTTAGGAAGTGGGACTCGCCTGGACATTATATAGTGTATTAAAACTTTTTTAGACTTATGTTGTCAGTACTACTCATTATGTTTTACAGCGGGGAAAGAGCAATAGCTGAAAGTAAACTCTTTTGATCTTGGCGAAACAAACAGAATTTCCTGTGGAATGGCATGAAGGATGGAGCAGCCTGACCACACAAACACAAAGATAACAAAAGAAAACATCTCCTGGGGTTTGTTTGGTTTGGGTTGGGTTTTTTTGTTTGTTTTTTTTTTTTTTTCATTTGGTTTTGTTTCTGTAGTTTTCCAAAGAATTATTAATTTTCTTCCTTGCCTATTTTTAACACATTTCACTGCCTTTAAATAAATCAAAATATTCTAGAATGTCTTCTATTAACATCAGAAACAAATAAAAGTACCTTTTTATTATTTTTTTTTAATTTAATTTAAATATGGCAGGGTTGAATTCAGATTATTTTAAAGAATTAATGACATCTAATTTTTTTAAGTTTTGGCCTAGCTGTAAACTAAGAGCAGAAAGACTTGAAAGCATTGTTCTAATGAAACTAAGCTTGTATTTGTACTTGTTTAAATCCTTGCCACTCTTCCATTTAAATTAAGAAGTGCTGATTGACATAGAATGTTTAAAATATCTAAGTTATATCTAACAATATTGTTATTAATATTAATATTAAGTTATATCTAACAATATTAGCATACTTTCCTGGATGAGTATCTAGGAGATTTGAAGGACACACTGAAAATTTCTTTCATAGATGGGAAGAAATGGGTCAACTGTTTTGCTTTATACGACAATTTAAGTAGGTAAACAGACCAGAAGCAACAGTAATAGTTGACTCCCTTGTACTAGGAAAGGCCTATGTTTTTACTAGGAAGTGCAACATTGCCATGTGTTGTCTGATGTTGTGCAACACCTGTCTCCCTTGGTGCGCAGGGAAGCTGGAGAAGGGGTAAGGAGCGCAGTTATCACCAGTGGCCTGGGGCAATGGGACAAGGTTCAACAGGCAGCAGCCTCTCCCATACCCTGCACCTGGCTGCCGGCTTCTTCCTCTGCACCTGCCTTCTGCCAGCCCTGGCACTCATCAGCCTGTGTGGTGCTTATTCAGTGACCGAATCTGAGAGAAAACAAACCTAATAATGAACCGAATACTTTCCTGTGTCGTGGTTTGGGCCAGACAAGCCAGTGAAATGAATGACAGATGCTCTGCCCTACCTCTCTCTCTGAGGAGAGGAGAGAGAATGAGAAAGAGACTTATGAGTTTAGAAGAAAATTGCACTACTTTAATGAAAACATTGATAAATTAATAATATTTTAAAAAACTGAAGTATATACAATAATACAAAACAAATCAAGCTCCCAGGATAATGATCACTTCACCAATGGACGTGGGGACTGCCAGCCCTAGACTGGACTCAGCAACAGACAGGAACTGGATTCCAGCTCTGGATTTAGGTACAGAAGGGTCAGGGTCAAAGGCAGATGAACAGACAGAGTCCTCTTCTGATGGCCTGCCATTGAAGAAAAAGAGCTGACCTTTTGATCCCTCAGATGAACAAGGGGCAGATATGGTGGAATTCTTCTGTTGGTCAGTTTTGGGTCACCTGCCCTGTCCACTCCTTCATGGTGGTCAGGTGCAACTCCTCTACATTTTTTGCTTTTGACCCTCCAATGGGGAAAATAACAAAGTTTGCTGGCCTTGATTGTTATAGCAGTAAGTTTAATCAAGACCCTCTCTTGCATGCCATTCCTAGGCATGAAATACAAATCATCAATTTTTATCCCTCCGGGAGTGAACACTGTCTCCACAGAACAGTGCTAATTTCAGAGAGTTCAGTTAGTTAGAAGAGGTTTAGCTAAAAAAGTAAAATTAGCGAACAGAAAATTGGTTCTGTTTTACCCCAAATCAGCACATCCAGTAAGTTGAAGCAGTGTGGGACAGGGGCCAGAGCCCAGTCAAGGGAAAGCCTGTGGCTGGGAGAATGGAGATGTGATGCAGGGGCAGGAGGTGGCAGAGGAAGTAATATCTTCTCCTCTTAAATGGTTTCAACTATCTTATGTAACTTCACCCTGGAACACAGAACACTGGCTGCATGGCAGCAGCATTTCTTTATGTTTGTTAAACAAAGGAGTTACTCTCAGACCTTCTTTGTCATTGAAAGGTACACATATAAGTCAAATATTAATAGGTCATTTATATTTGACACAGGTGCTTATCTTCTGAATGGCAAAGTGAGACCAAGTTCATGACTAGGATACCTAAGAGTTACAATATAAAAAATAATTACAGGACACGGTGAATTTCTTTTACCTCACTGCCAAACAAGGAGATCGTAGAATCAGGAGTGGCTTGGAATTATGACGAGCAAACTACAACTACTCCTTCCTTTTGCTAGATTGAGCTATTTAATATCTTTGAAGGATCATGCCTTTTATGCTGATTTGAGAGGAAACCAGTCTCACGGTATTGCTGGAAGAGATTGCAGTTTCCAATGAATCTGGATTTCCTTCAATCAGTGAAAGAAAACAAAATGGATAACTAGGTTCTTTGACCTCAAATCTTCTGTCCATACATAGTCTTCAGTCCCATTTGACCCATGTTTCTCAATTTTTTTCTGCAGAACTTGACTTGAAAGTAAGCATGTAAAATTGCAAAAGTACAGTCTTAATTAGCATCAATCTCTATTGAGTGGTCTGTTTGTTCCAAATTCTGAAACTTCTATTATTTTAGCCCAAAGAAACTAGGATGGTTTCTTGTGCCCTGTTTCATTATCTTGCACTTCTCCATGCTAATCTGAATGAACTATTAATCAGCCTCCAAGCCCAATCCAATCTGATAATGTATTTAGTGGACCAGCCCAAATTTGCATTATCAGCAAATTTAGGTACATTTGAAATTGCATGCTCTCTTGAAGATCATTTATGTCCACAAAGAAACCTGCAATAAAAGAATAGTAATGAGATAGAATAAAAGCAATGAAATTCACTTACAGCTGAAATGTACCTTGTATGTCCTACAAAACAGAAGTACAATACAGTACTTTATAAAACTGCTCAGGTGGCACCTTGTGGTGATTAATTTAAAAAGGCATATGGAACATTTCAGTCTTGTTTGTGGATTTCTGTCCTCTTATTGCTTTCTTTCATGACCTTTAACCTAGGTTTAGTAAAGTAATAATGAATTAATAATGTGCTTTCCTGGCTGATTTTGAATTAAGAACACCTTTAGAAAGCCATCTTGTAATAACAGCATGCCGCTGGGAGAAGATGATTATATAACTTTTGAATAATGATATCAAAATCTTCAGTTTTCTAAAAAAGTACTGTGTCCACCTATTCAACACACCTATTCTTTTGCTTTTCCTGCATGTTAGTCCTGAAAAGGAAAAAGGTGTGGAAATCGGCCAAGCTGCAGGGAGAAAGGGTCAAAATAAAAGGACAGTCAGGGACATAAATGTTATTAAAGATGGATATCTTTGCCTACATGGTGGTGTGCCACCACACACAGGGAGTGTCTTGTATAATGGATCCCAAATTGAGCCATATTTCTGTAGAAAAAAGGGTTTCTAAGCAGTGGACAGTTGTCCAGAAAAACAGCTGTAACATTTCACTCCTGAAGTGGCTGGCCTATTTGGGCTGTAGATGTCTAAGCTCTTTAGAAAAAGTGTTTGTATGTCAAAAAATTCTTCACTGAGAATAAATTATGCCCCTAAATATCTGCTTTTAAAAGTGGCTTTTTACAGAATTCCTTTTAGAACAGATGTCAAAAACATCCTATGAATTTAACTGCTGGCTTTTAACTGATTTTTTTTTCCTCTTTGTTTGAGACAGTGAAAGTGACCTCATAAATATATTACTTCTTTCTTAGTGTGTTTTTTCCCAAACTATTTATATGAAGCCTTGTTTACTTGCTGGGTGCTATATTAGGCTACATTCCCTCTCTTTTTTGTCTGCCCATGAGCATGTGGTCTCTCACTCCTGGCTGTGGTGTGGGCATCCAGGCTGGCAGAAGGGTTTTCTGCAGAGCTTCTATAAGTCTAACATCCCACTCACTGTCCTCCAACAGCTTGCTTCACTTCTTCTCCATTATGTTTTTTCTTGAAGCCACCACTGTTGTAACACCCCTCATTATAAAGTGTCTTCAGATCAACTGGTGAGTTACGTGAGCATTGGGCATTCTTGTCAGAAGGCACAAATCAGAGGAAATATTTCATGCTTATGACATCTCCCAGCCCTGAATCATTTCTTTCACAAAGCTGGCATGCAGCAGGTACGGCCCCAGGTGCTCTACTCCCCATCTCCCTTCCACACACAGGGCTGTGCAGCCCCCATGCATCCTGGGGACAGGTTCTGTGCCCATTTGCAGTCTGGGCAATCTCAGCCCCACACTCAGCACAGTCAGAGTTTAGCCACCTCTCCAAAGTGCTTTTCAGGCACACACAGGATAACTACCACAGCTCTGCTCCCTGCATGAACTGCAACTCCTGTCTGGTGGACAACCTGGAAGCTGCTGTCCAAATATACTGTGGACCTCTCCTATATTGTGCACCATCTCTATAATTCAATTTGTTCCACCTTTCTGTGTTGCATTCAGATTTTTCTTTAATATGAGGATGTTCTTATGTACGGAATCAAGCACTTTAATGAAATAGGGATAGACTTTTTTTTTTTTCATTAAATCAGTGTGATAATTAAAGAATTCAAGCACAACAGTGAGACATCTTATTTTTTTACCCATCAGGAATTCATAATGAATGTTCATTAATAAATTACAGCCTAGTGGTACATGAACAGATGTGCCTATGTGAACTATTACATCTGAAAAGAATACAATCATATTCTACACAGATCTCAAAATCTGCATTAGTATGTTCCCATTCACATTCTTTATCCTGTGTCTCTCGAATTTTAAATTTTTTCTTTTATTTTCCAAATAACTTCCATCAAATCCATAATCTAATAATATAGTTGAGTTTCATTTTTTTTAATTAAACAGGGAAAACACTGCAGCTATCCTGCCCCTTTATTCTGCCTTGGTGAGGCCCCATCTGGAGTACTGTGTCCAGTTCTGGTCTACCCAGTTTAAGAAGGACAAGAAACTACTGGAGATGGTACAGCAGAGGAGCACAGAGATGGTGAGGGGTCTGGAGCATTTCTCTTATGAGGAAAGGCTGAGAAACTGGGGTCTTTTTAGTCTGGAGAAGACTGAGGGGGGATCAGATCAACACCTATAAACACTTAAAGGGTGGGTGTCAAGAGGAAGGGGCGAATATTTTTTCATGGTGTCCAGTGAGTGGACAAGAGGAAATGGGCACAGACTTAGACATAAGAGGTTCCATCCAAACACAAGGAGGAAGTTCTTCACTTTGAGGGTGGCAGAGCACTGGAACAGGCTGCCCAGAGAGGTGGTGCAGTCTTCGTTTCTGGAGACATGCATAACCCGCCTGGACAAGTTCCTGTGCAACCTGCTCTAGGAGGACCTGCTACAGCAGGGGGATTGAACTAGATGATGGTCAGAGGTCCCTTCCAACCCCATATCATTCTGTGATTCTGTCCAGCTACAATTCTTTATAATGGACCATTTTCACTGTATTCCAGCTTGCATTCAGGGAGTTTCCAATGCCATAAAACTTCCAATTTTTTTGTCTTTGCTTTTTTCCTAAAATTAAGAACCACAGTACACACAAATTCCATGCAGTTGCCTCCACAGAATAATAGAAAACTGGGAATGGAAATCTGACTTAAATTTCCCTTTTTTCTGAAGGAGGCACAGAAGAGTGTATTTAAGCCTTTAAGTTAAGGAAATGGAAAACCCAAAACCCTGAATTGGCTCTTTGAGTACAAAAAGAACAAACAAAAGTATTTAAGTCAGTTGGTGTGGGCATATGCTACAGCAATCCTTCCTAATGGCCTTAGCTAATACTAAAGAAATAAGATTAGAAAACAGAAGCAATCATTTGCTAACATCATGTTTGAAGCCACATACCAGTTAATAATGGAGAAACATAGTTTTTATATTTTTTCTGACCAATCTTAAAATAATTTTTATAAACATTATAGCTATCTTTTCAGAAAATAAAGGTGCTTTTATTTTTTTTTTGTTATATCTTTTATATATAACCCATTTTTAAATGGGTTTCATTCCCTTTCTTTTTTCCATTCTGCAGTTGAATCCTAAAACACACAATTGTCATGTTTAAAAATAAATTTTAAAAAATAAATAAATAAAGTAATACATTCATTCTCTGAATAAATCTTTGTACATCTTTGCTATTAAAATGATGTTCGTACTTGTTTTGAGTCCAATGATTTTTAAATTTAAATTACCTAAGACCCCAGGACCTTTTCAGTTTTGTGTTTGTGATGTTTCTCATATGGTAGAGAAGTAACATGAAGAGTTGTAAGGGACTTAAATTTTTCAGATGTTCTTCTGCAAAAGTGTACTCCAGATCTTAGCGCTGTATTGCAGTTTTCAGAGAGTTGGAAACTATTGGTCTCTGTTTCTTACCCTTCTTCCTCTCATATACTTAAAAATATCTGATATTCGTATTTTAATTCAACAACTGTTGCTTCAAGATAGTCACTAAATAGGTGTGCAGTAAACATTAACCTATGCAACACTTTTCTTCTGTACTCTCCGGTTACTCAAATTATTCATATTGATTTTTTAAATTATTCGGCTTGTTCTTATGCACAGTAATTTGTTGAATCAATTTAGGTTTAATTTCCTATTACAGTACCATAAATCTTCTATGTGCTGCTTTGTCTTAGTGATATTGACTCTGTGCAAATAATTCAGGGGCTTTAGACGTTTTTCAATATTCATCACTTTAAACATGATTAAAATTTTTCCCTCAGATCCTTATTTCGGAGACCTCAGATTTAGGTAATAGTATATTTAGGGCTCAGAATATTTCTTTCATTTCAAATATTGATGCAGGTGATTCAGGCACCTCGAACAAGTCAGAGAGCATGAAACTCATTGTTCTCAGTATATCACATGCCACACTTCTGTTGTTTTTGCATACTCAGTTTTCTCTCACTAGAAGAATTGTGAGAAAGCCATTTTTTAAATCCTTTTAATTGTACAGTTGCATACTGTTTAATCCGTCATCTTGATGGATTACAAAAAGAAGGAAGAGAACATTTTAATCCTCAAATACTACCTATTTCCCAATCTCAAAAGTTTCAGGTAGTTTGCTGTTCCCCAGAAAGTCTACAGGTTTCTCTTTTGGTTGGATGTCACTGCCCTGTGGAGAGCTTCCTTTGCAGGCTGGTAGAGTCATAACAGCTGCAAGGATCAGACTTCTGGATTCTGACTGCTGATAGCTGTAGTCTATAGCTGCTGGCAGCACATAGGCATAAGAAGAAAGGTATTTCTATACCTTCTTGTTACATGTAGAGATAATTGTGGGAATGCCTCAAGTTTGACCACATCACTATGATATACATGTGTGAAGAGACATTAAACCAACAGAGCAGAACGTGCTACCTAAATAATCTTCGCTAAGAAGACCATGAGCTAGTCGGCAGCCTTTTGTATGTGGAATCCATCCCACAATTTACAATAGTGAATGCTGACTCCTTCTTTCACCAAGTCTGAACCCTGACCACTACATGCTTCGGTGCATATAATGAGAAAGCAGGAGTGTATTAAACCTGACCAGGTTTGATTCTGCTTGGCTACAGATTGCCAATCTTTTGAATCTTAAATTGGCTTTCTCTGACATTCTTACTTTCCCTCTATTGCTTCCTTTGAAAATCATGGCATATCAGATACCTTAAAAAGTAGTTGTATGTGGATTCTCAAGAAAAAAATTGTGGTCTTGTAAAAATTTGAACACTGCTTCTGACTTCACAGACACGCAAAAATCTATTTGGCCGTTTTGATGACTCAAGGAAGATAAAACTTTTCCCTAATCATATCTTGGGGATTGGACTGGATGATCTTTTGAGGTCCCTTCCAATCCCTGATCTTCTGTGATTCTCTGAGTTTAACCACTAGGTAAAGATGAGCACTGTTAAAGGTATAAAGAATTTGTAAACTTATTAAGAAAAAGATCATTTAAAATCCTCCAAGTGTTGTATAAACAGTAGGTAAGTTGCCTTCATGAACTGCACTTCCCTGAACTATATAGTTCCACTTGGTTGGTTTTTTGACCTCTCTTATGATCCTACCCTGAACTTAGAACTTGTGCTTCCTTTGTTTTCTGCATGTCAATACATCATTACCTGTTCGGGCATGCAGACCTTCTTATGGGATTTCTAAAGGGTGCTTTTTTTGTAAGAAGTGTTAAATATTTGCTCTGTGCCTCCACTAGGGTGTTTTGTAGTTGTTCTTGTCAAAGTTCTTATAAAGACTTTTTTGTCTTTCCTCTCAGCAAATCTCATTTTTATGCAACTTTGAACTATGCATTAGATTATTTCCCTTCGTAGATCCTGCAAAGAATATCAAGTGCCGGTGCCCTGTCATTACTCTGACTTTGTCCAGTAATATTGTGAGCAAGGTCTTACACTCAGGACCGGCTGAGGTGTTGCTTCTCCTATTGAGGTTCCCTTGTCTAACTGCTCCACGAAGCAGTTGTTTATGGTATCTAAGGATTTAGTCTCAGCTTCATGACCTGAAAGGACATCTGTTCAAACTACATGGGAGCAATTGTGGCCTCACATTACCATTGTGTTTCCTTGCCCTCTCATCCTCTTTGCTGTCATTCAGGTTGTCAATCACTTATCAAGCTTATTGTCATGTCCTTACTTCCACTCTGAGCAAGTCTATCAAGACCTATGAGATGGACTGATGCCATGTCGTTGCCTGCAGGGCTGATAACCTTGGAACAGTTTAACAGGGGCTGTCAGCAGGTGTTTTCACAGTATTGCTTATTGTTGTCAGAAATACTGCTTTGAAAAGAAAATTGCTGAAAAAGGAGAGAATACACAGCATGGAAGAGGAGTAACTTTTCTAGTCAGACTGTCAAGTAGGTGCTCTGCAGCTGTCTGTGTGGTATTTTGATTGACCATGTACTACTGACAGTGTTTTAAACAGCTCATCTGGTGACTCTCCCTCTCATATACTTCATTGGGTTTGGTAGTTTCGTGTGAGTACTTCATGACTAAATGCATAAATATAAATTTGTATTACACTGTTTGATAACTAACCACATTTCAAAAAATTCCTTTAAGGAATAAGGAATTTCAGTAGTGCGCAATTTCAGTAGTGTTAGCACCACCTTACAGTGACATGCACCTCTGCGTCTGCCATACAGTTGTTTAACAAAGCTGCACTGCACAGCAGTATGGTCACGTTCAGCACATTTCAGAAAGGACCTCCTCTTCTAATTTCTAGAGCTGAAGTATTTGCCGACTAGTTAGTAAATTAATTAGTTACTTTAATATATTTTAATATATGATATATAGAGTAAGAATGTATCCAATATATCATATGATAAAACTTTTATAAAATGTTATTAAATTACTGTATTTAAAAGGAAATCAGACTAACTTGCTTCTTACATATGCATATACATATGCATATACATATGCATATACATATACATATACATATACATATACATATACATATACATATACATATACATATACATATACATATACATATACATATACATATACATATACAGCCCATGTGGCAATCTACCATGTAGTACTGTTTGCATTAAAATCTAGTCATTGAATTTTTGTTAATGTGTATAAACTGTACTTCAGATTTTGCCTGCATATATTGGCTAAAGTAGTGACTGATCACAGAAAATAAGGCTGAAAATAAGCCTAAATTAAAAATACTTGCTGACTGATGCAAAATAAGCATGAAATAATTTGACTAGCTCTCTTAAATTCCGATATGACTTTTTTCCACTAAAAATCAGCTGAACTAAATAGAGATTTGAATCAGAACTTAGTCTTCTTCCTTCTACCTGCCATATTTTAAACTGCAAATGACATTCATTAATAAAAATATCTGATTTACAATATCTATCAAATTTATAATAAAACCATCTGATTAACAATATTGTCCAGATTTGAGGTAAAACAAACCAATTTTCTGTTCAGTAATTTTACTTTTTTAGCAGGGCCTCTTCTAACTAACTGAACTCTGAAATTAACAGCATTTTGTTCAGAAACTGTTCACNACTATTTTTTTCCCTTTCTTTTATACTTTTTAATGCTTTAATTTTTCTCTTTATTATTTATTATCATTATTTATATTTTCATTGAAGTAGTTTAGGGAGGGTTTTTTTTTCCTAAACTTCTAAATTTCTTTAATGCCTTCCTCTCTTTTTCTTAGGTGGGGTGTGGGGGTGGTGGTGGTGATCATCTGTCTGATTGGTCAAAACCACAACAAATATCCATCAAATATACATCTTGTATTGCTAGATACAGATAGATGTAGATACAGATATAATACAGACATAGATGAGGATATAGATGGAGATATGAAAAATAGTAAAAGCTACTATTTTTATTTCATCAGTCACTTCAATTTTTATTTATTTTATTCATTTATTCAATTTTACTCATCAATTTTATATCAAGATTTTAAAAAAATATCCTTAACTAAGAATTATATACTATTTAGATATCATAGCTTTAGGCATAATCCATGTACACAGGTTTGTTCATATCTACACTTCAAATCAGTTCTAAGGATGGTAAATTGGTCAAGGAATTGAACAATACTATTTATATCATGACCTTAGCGCAGGACCCAACATGGGTCTTTTTATGACTGTTTCACAATTTTTTTTTTAATTAGAGGGGATCAGATGCATGTTTTATAGCTGATTTTTAACTAGAGACATTAAAAATTTATTTTATAGCAAACAGTCTTGACTTAGTTTTAAATGACTATACATGAATAAACATCACATGTAGACTTGCTTTCACTTCTTTTTAAGCATTCTTTGTATAGACAATGTGCTGAAGGATTCAGATCTTTTTAACTTTATAAACTAAACCTAAAGCATTTGAGAATGTAATCATTTACTGTAAAAAGCTGGAGAACTATAAGTCAAAATGTAGCATAAAAATAAAATTTCCATACAAAATTCGAGACAACACTGTCAAACTGTATTCCCCCTATGCAAAATCTATCACCTTTAATCCAGAAAATTGCTCCAGAAAACTGAAAA
>VZTM01016079.1:214104-226052 GCA_013400555.1 Jacana jacana | reverse complement strand
AATCCCTGGCATTCTGTGATTCTGTAAGCTTTTATATGGAGTAGAAGGTATTTTGTTTTGAGCTTGGATCAGAGGTTATTCCCTATTTTTCAACTCAGCTTTGATATAGGATTTCAAACCAGGGACCTCAGACGGGAAGTATAAATGGGGCATAAAAGTTAGAAACAGAAGCTGGCTGTTGGGAGTCAGAAAAAGAAGGAGGGCAGGGCTGGCGGTAAGGAAGTCTCCACTTCTAATCCTGGTACAGCCCCTGCCTTGCTGGGCAGCCACTTCCTGCTGTATCACTTGTTGAACATCTTTAAAGCATTTTTGCTTACTGTTCTCTGTTATTTTAGAACATGTTAGTGTCTGTACAGCACTGAATCATAAAAATGCTGTACTAAGCATTATTATTTTTATTGTCAGCACAGTTGCTACCCTGCAGACATTGAATGGGGCTTGATAAATTTTGAAAGTATCACCCTTTGAGCAATTCCTTTTTTTGCCAAAAAATAAATTGTCATCTCCCTGTGCACACATGAAGTTACATCAGTTACATCAGTTACAAAGTGGAAAGCATCTTCTCTTCTAAATTATATAGCACACTAGTAAGATGTGCTGCAGTACATAACAGTGCACATACATGGACAAGGGAAGGTTCACGGGAAACTATTCCTATCAAATGTAGTTAACAAAGAGCCATTCTTTGACTGATTAGTTTTTGGATGCCATGAGCTTCAACTGCATGATACACCTGAAAATACTCAGTAGGAAAAAGTCCTTCACTTGTGTCTGTTCAACCACCCCCAGGTATAAGTTCGAGCCAATTCCCACAGAAAACAAAGTACCTTTGGGAGAGGAAGGGAAAACAAATTACTTCTGAAACCAACCAAAACCACAGACTTTTTGAATTCAGGTTCATGAGGTTCTACAGGTATGTGTAAGTATTTTATATATACTATACATATTTATACAAAATGAATGCTTCATCACCACTGTTTTGCCATCTGGAGTTTATCAAAACCTATCCAGTGCATCACTATTCAAACAAATAGTAATCAAGTTTCAAAGCTGCAGAGGTGGACGGTTGTCAATCCACCCTCTTCCTTTAGTGTGTAATACAATGCATCTGCTTTATACCTGCAGCAAAGAAATGCCATTCAGAGCACTGAATCCTCAAACCAAGTCTCCCTACCTTCAAGTGGCACTCTGCTGTCAGGAGCTTACCTATCTTTTGGGGAGCCCACAGGGAAGCAGGTGCAGGCAGAAGGAGCAGCTACAGTGTATTGAGCATTATAAAAAACAAGACAACCCAGTTTAAATTGCAGAGCTAGCAGTGACAAGACTATTGCTTTTACAAGTGAACAACAGATACGCCTTCTCTAAACTAGTTTTAATGCCATCCTTCAGTGGACAAAAGTGGCATTTCTGGGCTTCCAGCCATGCATGAACTACAGCAGATTGCTGTCCAATGCTGAGCCCACACAATGCATTAATGTGGAAAATATTACACTCCCTTTCCCAGAAAACAGATGCTGGATTCACTTTTCAGAACCTGTTACTTCTATTGCCATGTGAAAACGCCAGGAGTCTCACCCCGTTCTTCTACTCACTAACCTCACAGAGTTACTCAACTTGACCAGCTGCGGAGCTCCTCTAATCTTCCTTACCATTATTTTATCTTCTATGTTAAAACTGGAGAATAGAGGGTGTATGTGGAATAATAATAAAGCCACAGAAAATGTTGATCCTTAAAGGGCTCGATGCACAAATTCCTCATGAGCAACACAGAAGCCACAGGCATCTTTAGTTTGTGCTTGTGATGTGCTCAAGGGTTTCTGTCACTGTGTGTCTCTGCTGGCTGGTGTCAGTCCCCTTCCCTTCCCATCCCTTTCTGTCCCTTCCCATTCCATCCTCAACCTCACCCACCAGCTTCCCAGAGGGTCCCTCAATCCCTTGCCCTCAGCAAAAGGCCAGAGTCTGAACATCTATGCCACCATGAAATAGCATATTCATCCATGGGATATTAATTTTCAACTTTATTCATGCAACCTACATTAAATAGCAATTGGGTAAGAGGTGTCCCTTCCACTAAAAGAAAATATAGTGTCTCCCACTTCATATATATGTAAAATGATGGAGGGGAAAAGAACAAAAAAAAGTACGTGTGTATATTGTTCTTCATGCCTGTTGGGGTACAGGGAAGAAGCAATGGATGTAAAAAGCAGTGAGGGAGGTTTTAGCTGTAATTGCAAAAAATTCTAGGTGTAAAAAATATTTAAACCCTGGAAACAAATGCCTTTCTGAATGATGACCTGTCAATAGGTACCAACTTTTAAGAGCAGCTCAGACAGTTATCAAAAGGGATACATATAGCTCATCTTGCTGTGGGGCAAGTGAAGACCTTGGAGATCCATGAAAGACCTTTCACCTGTATTTTTGCCGTTCCAATGCTATAAATCAAAATGTGCCAATATCTATCATATCTTCTAAACACGTCTCTGAGGCAACAGTATTTAAGCTACCAGTATAATAAATGAGCAGTTATCTGGCATAGAAGATGATATGGGAAATCTGGCAATACACCAAAAATAAAACATGCAGTCATGCATCTCCTAAAAGATAGGGTTTGGGAAAGTATTCAGCATATTTTTTTAAACAGAACATGGTATGAGTTTAAGGTTGTTAAAATCTGTTCAAATATTTTCCATTAAACCAACAGCAATTCTCTCTCTCAAAAGACAAAGCTCTGAGGTAATGACAGCATATCCAGTTTTCCCATCAAAATAAACTCTAACATAAAATAAGCATTTACTCTATGCACATACATACACACACAGATGTTTCAGGGAAATAAATAGATCTTTAACAATCACAGAGTAGGCTTCTGTAATGCCTTTTATAAATCCCACAACTTTTCCTATGCATGCTGGGTACTGCAGACGATGGTCAGACTTGTTTTCATTGAAATCAATTAAGGAAGATGTATGGTAAGCAGAGCCCATTTGCTTCAGCGGAGCTACATCAGCTGCAAGAGCAGCCCATTACAAGTGCAGCTTGGTGTTGCTCACTCCATCTCCAGTTCCTGTCCTAAGGCAGCTGACTTAATGAGGACAAATAACAAAGCTTTCCAATAGCCTAAAAAGGGCCCGATTTTGGATGCAGGGGGCAACCAAGGCACCCTCAACCCCATAAAACATGACACTTGTAACAGGTATCCACTCATGTCTGTGCAGAACTGGCAGAATTGGTGTCCCTATACTGCTATGAATGGGCTCCTGTAATGGTCTACAGATAACCATAAGTATTTTGGGCTCAAGCATGGTGTAAACAGAAAACGTATACTGACAATACTGGTTCAGGAACAGAGGAAATTAGGCATTTGTTCATAACGTTTTTTCTCCAGGCTATTTGTGGTCTACCTTTCACTTGTAGAGAGTAATTTCAGAGTATTTACAAGTTAGGAGAGGAAGAAAAGCATATTCCTCTTTGGAGCTGAAGGGAAGGTTTTAGAAGTCCCTCTGTGAAAAATGTAGAGTATTTGAAAGAAAGTGAGGTTTGGAGAGTCACTGGTGCTTTTAAGGGATGACTAGAGCAGAGGCATACCCACTGGAGGAACAGCACAGGGAGAAGTGGGAGGAAGAGGACACACAGCAATAGCTGGGTAGGTGGGAGACTGTACAGCACAGTGAGTCAACAGCAGGTTTTACAAAGCAGGGAGGGCAATCTAGGCCAGAGGCTTCATAAGTTCCCATGACATCAAGGGAAACATTTAGCTTGGACAAGCTTTAAATTAAAAAAAGTAGGTAGAAAAGGCAGAAACACATAGAATGGCCCAGTATTTCCCCCTCAATGTAAGGATGGACAGAAGGGCAGGTTGTTTTCAGTTCTGAAGTCTGAATAAAGATTTTATCTTCTGTATTTCCTGTTTCTGATACATTTGACAGCAAATAAATAAGCCATACTTCTAGGACCACAGAAGCAAATAACAGAGCCAACAGCACTTCAAACAGGCACAGACAGCACTGAAGGACTGTGATGAACTGGAGCTCCATTATGAGGGCTGTATTTTACCAGACAGTAAAAACAACCTGGGAGCCAGGATCTCCTCAGCTGTACCCATGCAGTCCCCTCCATCTCGGGGCAGGGAGGGGTGAGCAGGCAGGGGCCCATGGTAAAATGAGGACAGAATCTACTGCTGTGGAGGCTCAGCTGCAATCACAACGCTGAGACCTTAGTCCTTGTCGCACTGTCGGCTGTGCTGGGCAGTGCTGGTATGTGGGACAACTACTGACCCCTTATGGTTTCTTTCACAGCAACTACATTTCTTCCTGGCTTGTAAATCTTAGCTCCCCACCGCAGATACGCCACTTCTCCAATTCCTCTGCCATAGTAATGACATTCAAACTCAATTGATACTTTGAACAGTGTGGGTGTCTGCACGGCAAATTGCAAAAAAAAACCCCAAATCCAACAAAACACAAAACCCACTAACCTCCCCCCAAAAATAAACAAACCCCCAAAGATAACTAAAAAAAACCCCAAGATAACTAAGAAAATTTGCTGCATAATGTAACTCAACACTTCTATCTGAAGGACCAATACCAGCCACGTTTATTAATGTTACATATTATATCTCAATTTAAGATGTGAAAGCTTGGTTTTGCACTGCTGTAATTTTAATGATTTATTATAAGCATAGTAAATACCAACTTTATATTGGTCAGACCCATATTATACATTCAATGTAGATTTTGTCTCCAAGCTTCTTACTTACATCAAAATGTAATAAAATTATGAATTTGTTGCATTCCGCTGCACATACTTGCTTTACAGATTAGCAAGAAATAGTAATGCTATTTGTAATAGTATTACAAAGCATCTTCCTTTGTAATACTTTGAATTTCTGTCAGCATCATCATAAAATACATAGCACAAAATAGAAATTCAGTGTAACCACAAGCCTTTTTGTGACATGTTTTAAAGGGCTTTCAATGTTGATTAGATTTTTTCTATTGCTGTTATTATTATTCCTGTGATATTAAAAGTACTCTAGCTAGCTACTAGAAGTAGAAACAGTAGTTTAAAAAGATTAAATTTCAGCAAGATATTTCTCAGGATATTAGAGATGACTGCACAAGCATGTCACAAAAACACATGCTTACCCTTTGATTATATATATACATGTATGTCTATACACATAAAAAATACGATTTGATACCTATTCTGCACTTACTGTGAGAACTACACATCTGTAGTCTTGGAAGCAACGGCCAAGTGAACCCTATGAAAGCAACCACCATTATATAAAATAAATTAAGGAATACTGAAAAGCAAGAGATAGCATGATCATGCCCCATACTAATAGCCCTTCTCCTGCCAATTTAGAGAAGTGTGGTGAGGGAAAAGAGATGGCCAAATCACTTAATCCAAGAGGACGTTAACAAAACAAAGATCCATGACTTCAGGATGCAGTTCTCAGTAATTAACAAGCTAGGAAAGAACAGCCAATATATTCTTTCTAAATCATCAGCACAGAATTCTCAGGAAAAATCAAACATTTTTTCATAGACACTTTTCATTAGAAAGAAGTATCAGAATATTCCTGGCACATCCTTTTCATTATCTTTTCCCTCCTCAACCGGGCAGGCAAGGAATCTCCTCACACCGAGCCATCAGGCACATGGTGCTTTCTGCTTCATGCCATACATGGCACTGGGTGTGTGTATGGGAAAGTCTTAAATGCTTTTTTTAAAACATAACTTCACTGCCTGTCCCAGGTTCAAAGGAGGAACCAATCAGACATTCACAGTGAAAACAAGAGAGATGATCCAAATTAAGATAAAGGAGAAAAGCAGACACAGCAGGGAGCTTAAATTTGGGAGCACAGTATGGGATGAAGAATGTCCTTCATGTAAAAAATTAAGTAAAATACTATGAAGTATTTTAATGGAGGAAATCCTCAGGAAAGCAGTATCTTAACCCAGGCTTTGTTTCATTATGTTTCATCATAATGATGGTACACCTACTGCTGGTGGAAATACCACCCTCTGTTCCTCCTCAAAGAAATGACCAAGACATTAAGTTTTGTGTAACAAACTAAATAAAATGAGGAGCAACACTACTACAATATAGGAGTAACTTATTAAAAGTATCAATTGGTTATTGACTCCATTTACCATCACCTGGAATACTGCTAATACTTAACAACATCCATGTGTCAACACATTAGCAGCCTCAATGTATGCCAATTTTGACACTGCAGAGGACAACTTTCTTATAGAAATTAATAAAAGGCAGTTTAAAAATAGCCTTTCATCTATACAAACCAACCATACACTTCATGTACCTCATAAAATTAGTAGGGTTAGATAAGCTTCATTGGAGTGTAGTTGTCTTAAAGGTATGAATAAAACCCTGAAAAACCCTGGTACACAATAATACACATATGGTACACATAATACAAGCATATTACTACAAATGGAGAAAAGTCACACTTTCTACCTCCTTTTTAGATAATTTGTAAAATTAATGTTTTTACAGAGATGACGCTACAGGAATCAGGACAGAAATTTCTAAAAATATTTTTAAAATAATGCAATCAGTGATACAGCTTCTCTCAGAAAGGCAAGCTTCATGTCTTTCCTGACCTCAACAATACAATGTTGAATACCACTGCATAAACTGGAATATTTTAATTTTATATAATTTAAATAAAATTAAATAAATCAAAAGCTATGAACATAGGTATGATATATGTAATTTATGCATCCGTATACATTTGTTACCCATTCTTGCATGTCTCACAGATGGATAAGTTATAAACCATGTACCCATTGACACATTAGCACAGATGGCATTTCAAGTGGATTTCTTTTTTGTGCTACAGCTAACAAAAAACACAAATAAATTACTCTTATTGAATATTGCCTGCTGTTGAAGAGTATTTTGAAATTACAGTCCTTTTTTTTTTAAGGGAACTGATGAGCAGAGAATAAACCCTGCATTCACATCAATGACTAACTGGCAGAGTAGCAATGCTGACTAGGTGCAACTCTTCAAGAATGAGTGCCTAATGGTCGCTGCAGATTAACAACACATTTTTCCTCTGCACCACATTAAAGGAATTAATTGACATTTGCTTGGTAATCAGATCATTGTCCATGGGCAACTTCCATCACACCGATAAAATTAGTTAGAGTTTTTCTCTTGGCTACCAGCACAGGATGATTTTAAAGAGAAGCAGTTAGACTTCTACAGATAAAGACAAGTCTTTCTCTGCAGTGCTTTGAATACTGGATTTTCTAAAGAAATGGGAAACTTCTTTACATGTGCATATATACATATGCACATGCATATACATGCATACGCACACAAGCAAATTCTTCTTTTAAAACTAACTATTACCTATAATACAGACTCTAGCACCAGGCAGTACCACTTTTAATTGCACAATAAATTTTTCATGCTTTTATTTTTCACTGGAATGTCATTCCCTGGGAACACCATTGCAAGTCCACAGTTAAGGACCAGACAATAACACTGGCCAAAAATCCAGGTGTCTAAAGTCATCAGCTAGTGTTAGAAGATCCCTCTCTCACTCTTAGTACTATTGGACACACCAGAAGACAAGATGAAAGTTGAAAATTATGGAAAGCCAGGAAGAAAGAACTAAGAGGTCCATGTGATGACCAGTTGCTACAAGAAGTCCTACCAAACAGAAAGACATATATTCATGAGAAGTAAGCTCCATCCATATTGTTGCTAGGTCCGTCACTCTTAAATCACACCCTGCTCTCACAAGACAGTAAACCAGACTCAAAGACCACAACCACACATAGTTGCCATGATACCAAATTGTGTGAAAATCACTATCATATGCAAAACACTATGAGTAAAGGACAGAACAAGCACTTTGCTTTATCCATGAGATTGATATTCCCTCTGCTTTGAATGTTACTGGGAAAAAATACCTCAAGAGTAATGTTAACTCATTCAAAATTCACACTTTAACAAGAATATTATGTTGGCAAATCCTGCCGGAGAGGCCAGCCAACACTTCTAAGACTGGTGATGAAAAAATATATTGTGCTAATCACATAACTGGTTCCTCTACAATCCATAACTGATTGAACACGATGGTTGTGGGAATGTCAGTAACACAGTTAAGTAAGAGATACCTTAAAATGCTCAGATACACACACAGTACATCACAAAGGAGAGAAATGGGGGAACTGACAAAAGTCCACTGAAAAATCAAGTAAAGATACATTATGCACACTTTCAGAGTAAATTTTTCTACAGCAGGGTAATCATGCAATTGTCAAAGTTGGAAGGGACCTCTAGAGATCATCTAGTCCAACTCCCCTGCTAAAGCAGGACTGCCCAGAGCACATTACTCAGGACTGCATCCAGGTGGGTCTTGAAGATGTCCAGACAAGGAGATGCTACAACCTCCCTGGATGCAGTCTGTTCCAGAGCTCTGTCACCCTCACCATAAAGCCTTTTTCTCATGTTTGAATGGAAGTCATTGGGGATGTTATGCCTTCTTCAATTCAACCCTATTCAGCACGACGCTGTGGCTCTCAGGCATTTAGGATTTCTGAATCGCTAATGCCTGAGTCTGTACCACCCAGCTATGAAATCCAGTATTTTTTATAGCAAGCTCAACCATCCCTGTGGTCACCCACCCTTTGAATGGGACAGTCCTACTGAGTTTGTACTCTGCTCCCCAGCACTCTTGAGACTTGATCCATCTCACCAATTTGAAAGATGAGTGTCCAACAGTTTGCAAGTTGTCACAAACACAGTCATCTGTTTCAGCATTGTGAGAAGCTGGTGCAGATATCATGGCTACAAACACTGAAGGAAAGTAAAGGAACATTGGCGAGGAGAGCTGTAAACACGCTCAAGTGACTCGCATGTGGGGTGCTGGAAAACACACAGATCACAGTAATTGTTGTTTAGTTCTGTATGCTCAACAAGTAGAACATCTGCACTTAGGCCTGGGATAGACTCAGGGGCATCTTACTGAACTTGCCTGAGATTCTTGCCCTGCTGTTGAAGAGATCAAAGCACAGCGGAAAACTGCCTGCCAGAATCCTGGGAATGCAGACACAACAGCAAGTGTGAGCGCTCTCGCTCTCTCACTCCCTTGCTAACAAGGATTCCCTCCCGCTCTGCAGGGCCCACGTCCCCTGCTTGCTTGTCTGCCTCTGCCTGGGTGCTGCTTCAGAGATTCCCTGATCCATGAAATGCTGGGAATAAATTTCTGCTTTGCCTTTAATCTGTGGTTTTGTGGTTGTTCCTGTGCCCTGCCTGCATTGGCTCACACAAACACTATGCATGCCCAGGCACATAATCTGGAAGGTGACAGTTAAATGAGCGATGTGAGTTTTTGGAGTTCGGGTTTGGCTCTGCAGTAGCCACCTGGGGAGTTTTGATTTGCAATTAAATCTACACTTTTCAAAGAAGTTTCTGCTACACCGCTTCTGCATGCTACAGGCAGACCAAAGACATCTAGAGCTGAATGCACATATATAGTCCTAGAACTTGAAGAAAATTTAATATTAGAAAATAGCATAAAGAAATACGTAGGGTTTTTTTTTCCTTCAAATGTGCTAGCAAACCAATTCTCCCCTCTTTGTATAAGCCTCTATTTCCCTGCTAACAGTCAGATCCTAGAAGGCACCACACCTTTTTGCAGCAGACCATGATGAGCAGTTTACCATCAATATTAAACACAATCAAGCTCTAATGACTGCTTGGGCAAAATCCAATCAAGCTGCACACATATTTAACTAAAGTAGTCCAGGAAAACAAAGCAACAATATACTACTTCAATAATTAGCTGGTGTGGATCTTTGGAGAAGCTGCTTACAAAGGCATGGTATTGGCAACCACTACAATATTTACAGAAAACCTGAAATACGGGAATGACTCTGGGAGTAATTCTCATTACCTGAAAAACAACCAGTTTCAAAGTTTCTAACTATCACAGATGCACAGAAAATAAAACTTAACCACTCAACTGATAGGATGGTGAAAAAACTTGGAGATACCTCAATGAATGGCTTTGGGGCTAAAATAAAAGCTAGAGAGCTCTGAAGCTCACAGACCTACAGTCAGTAAATCTGAAGCACAGCCTGGTTTCTTGATATTTTGTTTTCATCCAATTTGACTGATGCCAAGCAAATAGCAGCCAACACACAGTTGATGGCCTCTAAAGTTGCCCCATGAAGGGGCAACAGGAAAGGAGAATGGAGGAGCCTTTTAAAACAAATGGAGAAGCATCACAGAATATCTCTGAATAAACATCATTTTTGGATAAACAGAAAAGCACAACTTGATTGTCAGGTTCTTCCCTCTGCAAAGAGATTGAGAAGTCCTCCTAGTGAGGATATCATAGTTCAGCAGATATTGCTTTTGATCTTGGAGTCAGGCTCCTGGAGAGCTTTAGCTATGAAAATACACAAATGTTTCCAATGAAATGCGCAATACATAATCAATCATGCCCAGCAGGATATGGATTAACAAGACATCCTCTAATCAGAAGAATGCCCAGAGCTATATTCCTGGAGAGACCAGGCAAGAAAATCACACAGGGATGGAAATGCAGCTGTGCTGNTATTATATTATATTATATTGAAAAAATTATGTATTTCCATACCTTTATACATTAGTGAAAAAAATATTTATATTATAACCTAATTAGGACAGAAAGCATAAGTACATGAATAAAAACTGTTTTTGCACTAGCTGAGCAACNGTTTTTTTTTCCTTCAAATGTGCTAGCAAACCAATTCTCCCCTCTTTGTATAAGCCTCTATTTCCCTGCTAACAGTCAGATCCTAGAAGGCACCACACCTTTTTGCAGCAGACCATGATGAGCAGTTTACCATCAATATTAAACACAATCAAGCTCTAATGACTGCTTGGGCAAAATCCAATCAAGCTGCACACATATTTAACTAAAGTAGTCCAGGAAAACAAAGCAACAATATACTACTTCAATAATTAGCTGGTGTGGATCTTTGGAGAAGCTGCTTACAAAGGCATGGTATTGGCAACCACTACAATATTTACAGAAAACCTGAAATACGGGAATGACTCTGGGAGTAATTCTCATTACCTGAAAAACAACCAGTTTCAAAGTTTCTAACTATCACAGATGCACAGAAAATAAAACTTAACCACTCAACTGATAGGATGGTGAAAAAACTTGGAGATACCTCAATGAATGGCTTTGGGGCTAAAATAAAAGCTAGAGAGCTCTGAAGCTCACAGACCTACAGTCAGTAAATCTGAAGCACAGCCTGGTTTCTTGATATTTTGTTTTCATCCAATTTGACTGATGCCAAGCAAATAGCAGCCAACACACAGTTGATGGCCTCTAAAGTTGCCCCATGAAGGGGCAACAGGAAAGGAGAATGGAGGAGCCTTTTAAAACAAATGGAGAAGCATCACAGAATATCTCTGAATAAACATCATTTTTGGATAAACAGAAAAGCACAACTTGATTGTCAGGTTCTTCCCTCTGCAAAGAGATTGAGAAGTCCTCCTAGTGAGGATATCATAGTTCAGCAGATATTGCTTTTGATCTTGGAGTCAGGCTCCTGGAGAGCTTTAGCTATGAAAATACACAAATGTTTCCAATGAAATGCGCAATACATAATCAATCATGCCCAGCAGGATATGGATTAACAAGACATCCTCTAATCAGAAGAATGCCCAGAGCTATATTCCTGGAGAGACCAGGCAAGAAAATCACACAGGGATGGAAATGCAGCTGTGCTGTTTCTTTGTAATGATGGTCAGAAAACAAGTCTGCAATTAATTTTGCTTCATTTTTCCGAAGTTATTCTAGAAGGACCTAAAGAGGCAATGGGAGAGAATTCCTAGAGATGCTTCATTTACTTAATTTCAATTACTTCACATATTCTTCCATTATATTATATTATATTATATTA
>VZTM01016079.1:184203-209627 GCA_013400555.1 Jacana jacana | reverse complement strand
ATTCACTGAGATCCTTAAAAACAGATAAGATGGGATGGGCTTTGTTTTTGTGGTCAAAGCGAGGTATACTTATCCGCGTTAACAGCTCTTTCGCAGACACTTTTTCAGAGCTCTTTATGGATGCACTCACATACCCTTGTTAATAAGGATTCTGCAGTATGATAAACTTCTATCTCAAAATCACTTACTCATTGTCCTGGATTTAGTGAGATACTGCAAAATCTAACATTAGCCTTTACCTTGGCATCTGAAGCAAAGCCGGTAACCTTCTCAGCTCCATTAAGGTTTTAAAATAAAATAAACTGCAAGTTTCATTTCCGTAGCATATTAAACTCCTTATTTCTCCTATGCTTTTGTAAACATAACATGATTAATTTAAGATGTCCTTTCATAACTGGATGTGGCAATCTGTGAAGGCAATCAGAAAGCTGTAAAGGCAGGTGGAGGAATTCTCCTCTGGGAAGCATTCAACCCGACCAGTGCAGCCCTAGACAGAAGACTGGAAGGGGTTTATAAAGAAGCCGGAGAACTTCAAATGCCTGGACTCCCACTTCTCAGAGAGTATGACAGAAGAGATCGAACTGCACTGAAGAGGAAGAAAGACTGGGCGTTCCNTACGGATGTTTATTCATTCTTATTTCCACCATTTTGTGGGGAGACCTGTCAAAATGCTCAAGAACTTTGCAGTTTTCCCAAGTGTCATCTATGAGAGCCAGAAGAAAACAGTGGTAATCCTGTTCTGGATGATGTGGCTGAACCTGCTGGTTTATATGTTGAGTTTTAGAAAGCAAACGAAGCAAAAAATCAACAAAACATCTAGTTTCACTACATATTTTTTAAGTGGCACTATAAACTCAGAAGGCATTTCACTATCAGGCAGGTTAAGAAAAAATCTGATGCAAACATGAAATTACAAACAACAAAACAAAAAGCACTTGTCATCTTGCAATGCAGAATACTCAATTTGCTGTCAGTTTTTCACCACTGATACAAGTGAGTCTGTTTATCATTATTGGATACGTGTCTTTTATAGTAATAGTCAGCATTTCCTCAAGAAGTCATTCTCATTTGCTCTCAAAGCAGTCATTCTTTCTCTCTCCTTGCCCAAAGTTCAATGATCCAGACTCTGTATTTTCGAGCCTCTTCTCTTTAAATCACTAGCCAGTATGAAATTCTCAGTTTCTCCTTCTCTTACTATTATTCCACTTAAATACCAGGAAGGAAAAAAATTAGACAAATAAGCCTTTAATTTCTTGCTGTGATATATGCCAAATCTCAGATAAATAAACAAGTATTTTTGAAAAAATAATTCCCTATAAGTACTTTATAGTTAAAAGTGGAACCACCCAGATGTGAATGATGAAGACACATTTATGTGCATTCACAACACATCCTCAAGGAATAACAAATTAAAAAGAAAAATCCCCAAATCCTCATTTTGTAAAAATTTTATTTCCCTGGTTTGACCTTTCCTAGTTACTTTGTTTTTATTAATTATTGTCATATATTACATTATAACCCAGCTGTACACCTACACAGAGACATAACAGAACATAAGAACATCCTCACTATGCAGTGTAAGTCATTGCACACTCCCAATGGTATGAAACACATGGCAGTTTAAAAATAAAAAAAATTAAAAAAATCCTAGCAGGCAGGATGATTCTATGTCTAATTTACAAGTTTTCTTCTCGGGGTGAAGCTGGGTCAACAGCCCTTTCCTGTTAAGATACGTCTTCTGGGAGTACCTCAGTTGCAGCACATGAGAAAAGCAAAAACATTGCAAGAGCAATACAAAGTCATACGCCAGTAGTGGTCTCAGTTTCTACTACTTGTGTTTTCAATTTACTAGCACATCTCTCAAATAGTGGAGTTGTGATCGACTTTGGATATTTGGACATGAATACTAGTCTTATCAGTTCATTGTACCACTTACCAAGTTTGACTTTAATATCCCATTTAAAAAGAAAGGGGGGATGGGGGTGGGGGTGTTTAACCTTTGAAGCAAAACACAAGAAACCCCAACTTTCCTTACCTTGCTGGAGGCACATCAATATTTGAAGAAACAACCTTGCGCTTCTGTTCCAGAAGACAAACAGAACGAGTGTTTTCTTTTTCATACTCATGAGCTCTGTTTGGTTTTTTGGTCTCTGCTGTTTTTAAATCTTCCTCCTTTGTGGTGAACAGGAGAAACTGTTGGTCTGGCAGTTTTTGACTGATGTCACTTTTTACATCCTCCTGCTGAAATGCAGGGAAGGTCATTTCACGCTTGATGCTGGCTGCCTGTAAAATTAAAAGCCATTATTTAATTTTTGTCTAATTCTCCTAAAATGTTGAGGGTGTGTGGGGGGAAGGGGGAACCCAATACCCACAGGCACTTACTTTTAATTAGTTCTTTGAATCAGAGAATACCATTTCTTTGCCTTTCATAAATTCTAAAACTGTCATTAATTTCTCTACAGTGTTGAAGTCTGTCCAGAAGAATAAGTAATTCTTGTCCACTTGATAAAGGAATCAGCTATGGCTTAATGTTAAATGAAAAAGGTATTTGAATTGAATTATTGGAAACCACAGTATATACAACATATATTTAATGTACGCACATCTGTGCTGCATAACTATGCAAAAGAAATCCTAGCTGTCCTCCTCCTAGAATTCCAGGAAAAAAGACATTTACCCAGTAAAAGGCAACCGAGAAATTAAAGGAGTTCCGACAACCATTTACTGGATTTCTTGAACAGTCGTACTTGTAAAAAGGGGTTTCTTGATTAACATAAAAATCATAGAATCGTTTTGGCTGGAAGAGACACTTGGGATCATCAAGTCCAACCATAAGCCCTACTTCTACAAAGTTCTCCCCTACACCATATCCCTCAACACCACATCTAATCAACTCTTAAACACTGTCAGGGATGGGGACTCCACCACCTCCCTGGGCAGCCCATTCCAGTGACTGACTACTCTTTCTGTGAAGAGTTTTTTCCTAATATCCAGACTAAACTTACCCTGCTGCAGCTTGAAGCCATTCCCTCTTGTTCTATTGCTAATTGCCCTTGAGAAGACACCAGCACCAACCTCTCTACAATGCCCTTTCAAGCAGTTGTAGAGGGTGATGAGGTCTCCCCTCAGCCTCCTCTTCCACAAACTAAACAGTCCCAGCTCCCTCAGTTGTTCCCCGTAAGATTTATTCTCCAGGCCTCTCACCAGTTTTGTTGCCCTCCTCTGCACTCGCTCCAGCACCTCAAGATCAAATAATTTTCTATGATCCAACTCAGCTGCCAGAAGGCAAAGGGAAGCCAGCGATGGTGGCAGGATCTCCACAAGGAGCCCAGCCAGCTCCACCACCACTGTGGTGAAGAGCACAGGCACGTACAGAAAGTGTCAGGTTGTCTCTTTGGCTGCCTGTGCTTCCCAGACCTTCAGGCCTGCTGCTTCCCATATACAAAGACTTACCAAGCACACAGACACCTTAACAAATACACTACCTCTCTGGAATACAACATGTTAGTGTGTTAGAGAAATATTGAAGGGTTACATGGGAGAGCATGGGAAGCCAGCAGAACCAAGCCAGGATCTTGACTTCCACCTTCCTAGCAAGCAAAATCGAGCCCAGGACCTCAATTTTCCTCTGTAATACCGTTCCTTGGCCAGCTAGGCTTGCTCTACTTCATGGGGACAGACCTATCTCCCAGGCTGTCATGAGCCCCTCATCCTGTCAAACACTGCCCAAGCTCTTTCAGCCCCTTGCCTGCTGGCTTCCTTGTGTCCCTGTGAACACAAAAGCCCACCAGAAGCATTTGCTAAGAGTGATTTCTGGATATCTCTGCTTTAAGTATGAGGAGCTTCAACTGCCAATATGGCACAAGATCAGGGCATGCACCAGGACAGCCATCCCTTCGCCCAACCCAGAGGCAAGTGAAATACAGCCCAACCAAATGGCTGCTTGTCCGACATTGATCAGAGGTACATCCACACCAAACACACCACCTTGGAGAAATGTAGACGCCTTCTAGGACTTGCAAACTGGATTTTTTAGATAGTTGTACATTATTGCTGATCCTTACAGTGCAGAAATCCAGGATGCATCACCCTCAGGTAGGAACAGCACCGATAAGCTCATATTCCTATGTAACATGTTCCCCTGTACTCCTCCTCCTTTTCACCGTCAAAAAAAATAATCAGTGCATGTATTTATGCATAGATATATAGAAAAATATATTTCTCTCCCCACAAATCTCCCCTTCTATAGCTTTCAAACCTTAGTAGGTATAAAAATGGTGCAAGCAATTTTAAGTCCACAGAAAAAACACTCTTGCCAAATTAATTTTGTTTTGTTTGGTGAAGTATGTAATAACATCACTAATGCAGAAAAATACTTAGGACTGATTCTAGTGTTTTCATGGAAGGGCTTTTAGCAGTTGCTTCAAGAACAAAACTAGAATTGTTACTTTATGAATGTAAATAGTAAAAAGGATTAGTCATTTTACACTTCTTCACACACAAACAGATGACACATTACCAAGAAAATCTGCCTGGAAGACAAAACAGTCAGCATGTGATCACACAGAATTAGGAGAAGACATATAAACAACATAAGCTTAATTCTGATTTAATGATTATTTTTTAAGAAACTTTCAGATTTACAGTAAGCCCTTTTCTGAGTGCCTGAGGATCTTCTAGATGCTGAGTTGCTTTCAGTTTTCATTGAATGAGACTGACAAATCTTGCATTACAGCAAAAAAAAAAAAAACCCAAACCTTAGCGGAAAAAACACTGAGAGCATGGGAGAGCTTCCCTCTCCCCAGTGCCAGATTGAACATAGTATTTATCAGGATGATTTTTATTTTCTTTAACGCAATAAAGTCATGATTTTACCAAAGGAAAACAATCTTTTTTCCCCTCAATTTACAAAAATGTAATATTCTGCTCAGTTTCAGCAAACATACTGTGCTATACCTTATCAAGTTTTCTTCACAGACCTGAACAGCGACAACAAAGGCTGCAGACTTAGACCACAGCTGTACAGATAGCAGGGCCTGTTGCAATAGGACAAGGAATAATGGCTTTAAAGTAAAAGAGGGGAGATTTAGACTAGATATAAGGAAAACGCTTTTTACAATTAAGGTGGTGTAACGCTGGCACACGTTACCAAGAGACGTGGTAGATGCCCCATCCCTGGAAACATTCAAAGTCAGGTTGGATGGGGTTCTGTGCAACCTGATTTAAGATGTTCCCGCTCATTGAAGGGGGTTGGACTAGATGACCTTCATTTGTACCTTCCAACCCAAACTATTCTATTATTCTATGAAATACAGCCTAAAATGTAAAGAGCAGACTATTTGTACTGTGATATCAGACAATTTATTCATAAATATATAATTATTTTCATCCAGTTCAAATATATTTAAGTAACACCTTGGTTTTCATATGTCGGTGTGCCATAATTAATATCACAAAACCACAAAAGGTGGAGCACAGAAAGTGTTCAAGTTCCAGAGCTGCTGCCAAGCAGCTCAGCTCATTTGGATAAACGGCCAGAAAGCGTAGAAAACCAGATTGAATGCTTGTACTACCTCTCTTCCTCTCCTTTGGTTTTCATCAGATGTTTGGAAATATTACCCTCTTTCTAAACTTTCCCTTGAGAAAAACTGCAGGTAAAGATTTTTTTCTACTTAAAAAGCAGGTATCATGAGAGAAAGCCAACAGTTTCCCTCAGTGGCCACTCTCTGGTAGATTTCTCTTGCTCCACAGGCAGATTTTCTATTTCAATTCATCCATGTCCATGGGAGCCATTTCCACTTGAAACACTCATCCTACCTGCAAGGGTACGGGGTCTTTTGCTGGAAATCTGAACACCTACACAAGGAGCTGTTGATGTGGGGAGCACCAAGGGCCACAGTTGCTGATCAGAACTGATCAAGTTTCTCACTTTGTGGCAAACACATTGATGGACTGCCAGGACCCCTCTTCTTCACCATTAACTCACAGTTTGGAGATAACATGGACAACTTCCAATATATCTTCCAAGAAAAGTTAACTGTTCTGTCATATCTTATCAGTAACTTTTTATTTTGTCAAAGATCCTTCATATGCTTTTAACCGTTAACCGCTTTGAGGCTTGTGGTGGACCTTGAAATCCATAAAAAAATTTGTGAAAGGTCTAGTCCAAGTAGACACAGCCTGTCTTGGAGACAAGCAGATATTAACACTGTAACACCAACTTATTTCAGCTTACTTCCAGTACTTAGTTGTTCTCAAACTCCATGATCATGGTGTTCCCTGATGATTTGGCTTTTATTATCATCACACCTTCACATTTGTTACCTTACTGCCTCTAGTATTGACTGATGATAAAAGCTAACAGTTTTTTCCACACACTTAATTAATCATCTCTCATACAAGTCATTTTATAATAGGTTGTTTTGTACATAATTCATTGCATATTTTCACCCTTAAACCATTAACAACCTTCAGCTTACTTTCAACCAAGTCCTTTGCAACCTGGCCTCAGGCAACCGACATCGCTTGGAAGTTCAGACACTGAAAGAGAAGTTACAAACCATCTGCAAATTTTAAAAACCAGTTTTGTTTCTGACTGCAGTTGCCCTCACCTGCCTTTGACAACTTCACTCCCATCACCATGGAGCAAGGGAAACTTTTGATACGCTACCACTTGGAAATGACAGCTCAGTATCACCTGCGCCCCTACCCCTGGTACTCAGCTCTGGCACTGCCCCAACACTTGGGGTCTGATCTGGCTTTACTCCTTTCACTGCTTCTCAACAAGCACTGGCTGTGCCATTAGCTCACCTCTGAGGTTTTCAGCACTTAATAGCACAACTTCTTCAAAGGTGCAAGCTGGGTCACAGAGAGGTCTTCCCTTGCTCATTTTGAAATATTCTTGCTCATCAAGTGCAGCAGCATGGAGCTGTGGCAGCCTTATTTTAGTGGACTGAGACAGAAGCTGCTTCAACTAGGGGGTTTAGTAATCACAGAATGGTTTACATTGGAAGGGACCTTAGAGTTCATCTAGTTCCATGTGCAGGGACACCTCCCACTAGACCAGGTTGCTCAAAGCCCCATCCCACTTCCAGGCATGGGGCATCCACAACTTCTCTGGGCAACCTGTTAATCTTTGTTCAAGATGAACTGGAAGCTTTGGTTTCTATGCAGAAACTTTAATAAGAAAAAGGAAAGTGTTTTAGTTTCAGTTTTGAAGGTGTCAAGACAATGGTATATATTTAGGTTGAGAGTTTAAGTTCTTGCCTGATTCATTATTTAAGTGACAAAGTTTAATACTCCATGTGACAGCTAAAGGATTACCTCAGATAATATTTTCAGCAGTATATTAATAATTTTTCATCACAAAACCCATCTTAACCCGTCGACAGAAACTTGTATTTATTTGGTGGTGTCTTGTCGTAACCAGTCCTGAACTCCACATGCCCCAATCAAGACCATGAGTTGTAATAGAAGTCCTGCCCAGATTAAAGTACACTTAACATAGACACAAATTTTGATGAAATTAGAGGATTATTTTGTTTACTTAAGAGAGAACATGTAGACAGCAAGTTTTCAATTGTTTAGGCCTTAAATTACCTGCAGTCAATTTTTTTATACCCCAAAGCACAGCCCGATAAGATGCTCACGTTGCAGCTAAACTTCAGTTTTCTCTGATTTCAGTTAAATTCCAGCTAGGATTTTGCCCTGAACAGTCAAAAAATTATTGACCGGACAGCTCAAGTATTGAACCACATAGCCAAAGGATTAGCAAACACTAGAATAAGTCAACCTAGCATATTTATATGCAAATGCAGAGACATTTGACAGACTATATATGTGATGTCTTGAGTACAACCTGACTGGGCTTTAGCATTTTTCCTTGCTTCTGGTGCATTGTTCCTTAAAAACTGTAGTTAATTTTCAAGCAGTTCACTAGCATTTAACAGGCATCAAAATGTCTGCATTTCCTCTACAACAGAAAGTTTAAACTTCTGAGAATGTTAGTGTCATTTACTTGTACATCACGCACATGCATTGAAATATGCCTTAAAATATAAAAACTGATTCCCACCTACATTATTTCAAATTTCCTATTTTTTTGGTGCCACACCTGTGATTCCAGATGGGCACACCAGAAGCACAAACCTCATTTTTAACAGATTTTGTAATGGTCTACACAGACAGACGGCAATAGAAAAAAACAACTAAAAGAATTTCCATGCCACAAACTATGCCTTACTTGGCTGATGGTTTTATTAAAATACTCAAGGGCTGATTTAGAATCATAGAATGGTTAAATCTGGAAGGGACATGAAAGATCATCAAGTTCCAACGCCCCTGCCATGGGCAGGGACACCTCCCGCCAGACCAGGTTGCTCAAAGCCCCATCCAGCCTGGCCTTGAACGCTTCCAGGGAGGGGGCATGCACAACTTCCCTGGGCAACCTGTTCCAGTGCCTCACCACCCTCACAGGAAAGAATTTCTTTCTAGTATCTAATCTAAATCTCCCCTCTTCTAACTTAAAGCCATTACCCCTTGTCCTGTCACTACACTTCCTGACAACGAGTCCCTCTCCATCGCTCCTGTAGGCTCCCTTCAGGTACTGGAAGGCTGCTATAAGGTCTCCCTCAAGCCTTCTCTTCTCCAGGCTGAACAAGTCCAGCTCTCTCAGCCAGTTTTCATACAAGAGGTGTTCCAGCCCTCTGATCATCTTCATGGCCCTTCACTGGACCCATTCCAACAAGTCCATGTCCTTTCTATGTGGAGGACTCCAGAGCTGGACACAGTTCTCCAGGTGGGGGTCTCACGAGCACAGAGTAGAGGGTTGAATCACCTCCTGCAATCTGCTGATCACACTTCTTTTGATGCAGCCCAGGATGCGGTTGGCTTTCTGGGCTGCCAGTGAGCATTGCCAGCTAATGTCGAGCTTCTCATCACTCCCAAGTCCTTCTCCTCAGGGCTGCTCTCTGGCGATTCACTGCCCAACCTGCATTTGTGCTTGGGATTGCCACGTCCCAGGTACAGGACCCTGCACTTGGCTTGGCTGAACTTCATGCGACTTGCACCAGCTCTCCAGCCTGTCCAGGCCCCTCTGGATGGCATCCCTTCCCTCCAGCATGTTGACTGAGCCACGCAGCTTGGTGTCATCAACAAACTTGCTGAGGATGCACTCTATCCCACTGTCCATGTCTCCAACAAAGATGTTAAATAGCACTGGTGCCAGTACCAATGCTGAGGAACACTACTTGTCATTGCTTTCCACTTGGACATTGAGCCATTGATTGCAACCCTTTGAGTGTGGCCATCCAGTCAGTTCCTTATCCACCGAGTGGGCATTCTATCAAATCTGTGACTTTCCAATTTTGAGAGCAGGATGTCGTGTGTGTCAAACTCTTTGCATAAGTCCAAGTAGATGACATCTGTTACTCTGCCCTTGTCTACCAATGCTGCAGCAATACACTAAAAGGCCACCAAATTTGTCAAGCATGATTTCCCCTTGGTGAAGCCACGTTGGCTGTCACCAATCACCTCCTTATTTCCCACTTGCCTTAACACAAATTTCAGGAGGATCTGCTCCATGATCTTGCCAGGCACAGAGGTGAGACTGACTGGCCTATAGTTCCCTGCATCTTCTTTTTTTCCTTTATTGAATATCAGGGTTATGTTCCCCTCTTTCCAGTCAGCGTGAACCTCACCAGATTGCTACGATTTCACAAATATGATTGAAAGCTGCTTAGCAACTTCATCCACCAGCTCCCTCAGGACCCACGAATGGATTTTGTCAAGTCCCATGGACTTATGTACCTTCAGGTTCCTTAGGTGGTCATGAACCTGATCTTATACTGTGGGCAGTTCTTCTTTCTCAGATCCCCTGTTTTTACCTTCCATGACTTGGGCAGTGTGGTTAGAGCCCTTGTCGGTGAATACCAAGGCAAAAAAGTAATTCAGTAGCTCAGCCTTGTCCATATCTTGGGTGGCCAGGTCTCCCATTTCCTTCCTGAGAGGGCCCACAGCTTCCCTAGTCTTGCCTTTGTCCCTGATATATCTATTAAAAGGTTATCTTATTGTCTTTGATATCCCTGGCTAGATTCAGTTCTGTCCAGGCTTTCACTTGCCTGATCTGGTTCCTTGCCTCTCGAACAGTTCCTCTATATTCCACCCAGTCTACCCATCCTTGTTTCCACCCTCTATAGGCCTCCTTTTTAGTCTTGAGCCTGTGTAGCACTTCCTTTGTCATCCACACAGGCCTTCTGGCTATTCTGCCTTACTTCTTTTTTGGGATGCACCTCTCCTGAGCTTGAAGGAGGTGATCCTTGAATATTAACCAGCTTCCTTGGGCCCCTCTCCCTTCCGCTTCTTTTTCCCATGCCACCCTGCTATTAAGGTCTCTCAGGAGTCCAAAGTTCATTCTGCTGAAGTCCAGGGTAGTGAGCTTGCTGCATACCCTCCTTGCTGCCCTAAGAATCTTGAATTGTACCATTTAATGATTGCTGCAGCCTAGGCTACCCTTGAGACTGACATTCCTCACCAACCCCTCCTTGTTGGTACGGACAAGGTCCAGCAAAGCTCCTTTACTCGTTGGCTCCTCAATCATTTGAAGAAGAAAGTTATCATCAACACATTCCAAGAACTTCCTGGATTTCTTGTGCCCTGCTGTGTTGTCCCTCCAACAGATATCAGGGTGGCTGAAGTCACCTGTAAGCACTGACTGTGAGCACAATGTTGCTCCTGTCTCTAGAGGGCCTCATCCTCCCCGTCACTCTGATCCGATGGTCTGTAGCAGACCCCTAACGTAACATCATCTACCCCTGCGCTCCCTTTAATCCTGATCCATAAGCTCTCTGTTGGGTCTTCATCCATGCCCAGGTGGAGCTCCACAAACTTCAGCTAGTCATTGACATAGAGGGCAACACCCCCTCCCCGTCTGCCCTGCCTGTCTTTCCTGAAGAGCCTGTACCCCTCCATTCCAACACTCCAGTCCTAAGAGCCATCCCCCATGTTCCTGTGATGCCAATAAGATCACAGCCCTGGAGGTGTGCTCACATCTCTAACTCCTCTTGCTTGTTTCCCATGCTCTGTGCACCTGTATAAAGGCACTTCAGCTGGGCGCCCAATGGGGCTGACTTGTTCACTGGGAAGGATCCATTTCCTTTGTGTTGCTCTTCAGGTGGCCTTCCTTTATTGTGTTTTATCCGTGGTTCCTGGATTCCTTTTGCCTCAGAAGCCTCAAAGACAGGCCTGATGTTATCACCCCTCTCTCCCTTCACATCTAGTTTAAAGACCTGTTAATTAACCACGAAATCCCTTGGGCCAGATTTACTGACAAGGAGTCATGAAGGCGGCACCAGGTGCAAACTGCACAAGCAGAAGACAACTGTCCAGGGCAGGGCATCACATGCCCAAGTGGCACTGTCTCCAACCCTGTCTGTCACTTGAGACAGCATCATGTTTTGGAGCACCTCTCCTATATGAACAGGCTGAGAGAGTTGGGCTTGTTCAGCCTGGAAAAGAGAAGGCTCCAGGGAGACCTTGCAGCAGCCTTCCAGTACCTAAAGAGGGCCTACAGGAGAGATGGGAAGGGACTTTTTCCAATGGCATGTAGTGATGTATTGACAGGACCAGGGGCAATGGTTTCAAAGTGGTAGATTTAAATTAGATATCAGGAAGAAATTCTTTCCTGTGAGGGTGGTGAGGCACTGGAACAGGTTGCCCAGAGAAGTTGTGGATGCCCCCTCCCTGGAAGTGTTCAAGGCCAGGCTGGATGGGGCTTTGAGAAACCTGGTCTAGTGGGAGGTGTCCCTGCCTCCCACTAGAGATCTTCAAGGTCCCTTGCAACCCGAACCATTCTATGACTCTATGATCTTCAAAAATCTATAGCAATGTACTCCAGCTGAAGATCTGGCTGCAGATTGCATCTGCTGGCCAAGAAGCAGGCCAGCAAACAGAGGCTCGGCAGAGCAAGGCTTGTGTCATGCTGTCAGGCAGCTGGATGGCAGTGAGAGCCCAAGAGACGTCCCTGATCTTCTGGGGGACACCAGCTAACTCCTATTTCTCCTCACGTTGTCTACTGGCATTCTGGAACAACTTAGATGTCTAAGAAAGTCCCCTCTGTACACAGTTTAAATCCTAGAGGCCTGAGTAAATTAAATAAACTTGCAACTATGGCCATTTTGTGCCATTTTGTTTTGTTCATACAGATAAAAGAGCCCATTTTACAACTACAGCAATAAAAGTACCTCTAAAGAAACTAAAAAAATTTTGTGAGGGTGGTGGGAGTTATCTGCACAAAAGCTGACTGCATCCAAATCTCCCTATAAAAAAACATGATAGTGGGAATATGCTTTGGGAAATGAGCTGTTTAAAAAAAAACCACTTTATCTTAATAATCCTGATGCCACTGCCACGTTTCCATTTCTGCACAAGCTTCTTTTTCTCCCTCAGCCTGTAAAGCTTTATTTCTTTTACTTCAGCTATAGGCCACCATAACTGGACTCAACCTCAGTGTCACTTTGTTCCAAAAATAACAGGATCCCTCACAAGCCATGCTGGCTGCTTTCCACAGTGGGGGAGGTAGGAGATGGGGTCGGAGGAGAGGAATACACTAATTAAAAACATTTACAAAAAAACCCACAGCAACGACAGTCACCCAACACACTACTCCAATTCTGGATAAATCTGCATTATTAATAGATAAATAATTTTAACTTAATTGTGAATACTAGCCACAATATGTACAATATGTCCTATGAGCATTATTAACACTATATAGCTGTTAGAGAAAACACAGTTCAGGATGAGGAGGTTTGATCTCCACCTGATTTACCATGTAATCAGTTGGTCTAACTCCATCAAAAAACTCTTTTGATTAAACACAAATTAAAAAACCACCAACAGCCTCAAGACAGTTTAGCACCAGCCAACCTGCCGTATAACTCTGTTGGTTTTTATAAACAATTTTTTCATTCTGAGTTTGTGACAATCTCTGTTTTCTGAAATAGTTGTAAGCATGCTAAGTGTTAGGGACTGCCAATAAAATTTCCATCTGGTAAGAAAATAAGTCACAGGATTTTTTTTTTTTTAAATGAGGCTTTAGCAACATTTTTGATCCACCACAGAACAAATACGCAGCTCAACAAGGGAAGCAAAATAAGGAATTAAAATTTTTTACCCAAGTGTATTAGTGGAAAACAATAATGAAATGCATATATTTAACATGATACGTATTTTAAAATTTCAGCCAAAACAAGGGCTCAATAACTGCACTACACTTTTCAGACTACCTTCAACAGCTAGACTATGCTCTAGGGACAGGGAGAAGCCACTTTTCTGAACAAGAATGAAATCAGAAATAAAGTTCACAATCAGCAACAAGAAACACTTACATTATTACTAAGATAACATCAAGCAAGTAAAAATTAGTTAAATTGAATCGCCATAAGGACAAATGTTTTGGTTTATTTGTACTACTTCGTATAGTATTTCCAGTTCAAGTTCCCATAACAGAGTCTTCTGTCTAAAAAGGCTCTAATTTTTGCCAGCTCAAACCAGCATCCTCACTGGAAGGAAAGAATGCATTGAATTTCTATTTCACAAGAAATCTTTATTCATACTGGAATGCAAAGAGATAAGACAGAATCTCGTAATGATGCTTGGAAATAATCTGCCCTGAATTTCAATGTATTATTATATTTTTGAGTGTATTTTGCATGTAATTACCCACTTCACCAGCAGTTGCTCATTACAGATAACCCATGTCAATCTAATCACTCTAAGCATTTGTAAACTGCTGCTCTCTAACAATACTGAGTGCATTTTAAGGTCACTGTTAAGTGTTCTTTACAATATGCAGTATGCATTGATGTAATGTAGTAATCATCCTCACTCAGGTTACAACCAAGTCCCTACCTTTACCGTGTGACTGAATATACAAAACCATCCATACAGTGTATTTTCTAGATATTAAAATAGAAAACTAAACAATTATGTTGTCCATATTCACAATATGGTATTAGACATCAAGAACTACAGTCAGCAAGAAGTTTCTACCCCTTCATCACCAAAGGTATTCCAACACTTATCTGGCTAAATATAATTCTATCATCTACAAAAAACATGTACCCAGCACCACCAGCCTAAGGTGTTTCTGAATCATACACCATCGATCCAGATGAATGACAGAGACTTTCACTCCCACATTTGAAATTCAGTACCCATCCAGGCACCTGTTGTATCCCAAACAGAAGAATTACCAGAGACATCAGAAATTCTGCACTAACTGGCACAAGAAGCACAGGTGTTACTAAAACTGGACAGAGAGGTGTTACTAAGATTACAGGGGGAGACAGCAACAAACACTGGGAACCCATGGCCCTTTCCACACACCATTTTCCGGTCTAAACAGAAATGATTCAGAAATATTTGAGCCTTTTTCTCTCTACCACATGAACAAAGGGATGTAGATTTGAAAGCATGGCGGCTTCCTTCTCCATCCCATACGCAGCCATAGTAAGTTCCTTACAGAAGAGTACATGACATGACTTCTAAGATAATCAGACACCAATTAGTAACCATTACCATAAATTAATACTAATTATTGAATGAGTGCATTCAATATTTGCTTGCAATGTTTAAGACTCAAAGAAGTAACTCCATGCTCTGTAGTCTGGATATGCCGTGGATGCCCCACAGTCACCACTATGCAAACCCAGCTAGCTAGGTTCAAGTGGACAATAGCCCCCAGGTAGGGCACCTCTGGAAAGATCTCATCAGAGGTCTTTCAGCCCTAGTTTTCCTTTTCTTAAATAAAAAAGGTCCTGAGAAATACCTTGCCTCTAAACATGCAGGAACTAAGAAGGTAGCTTGGAAAGCCTTAAACAGAAGGAAAGTAGAAGATCATAGTTGCAAAAAAAGAGGTTTAGTTTTCATTTAACAATCCTGTTGCTCCACTTCGCTCTTGCTAAACGCATTCATCATTGAGCGCTTGGGTAATCTGCTAGGCTAAAAAGGATTTGGCTGGCCAGGAACGGGCAGCCATAATTGCCTTGTCAATTACCAGTTTCACAAACAGCAAGTTTAAAATGAACTAAACCAATTATCACATTTTCTCACAGCGACATACGTGCCTGGTCATGCAAGCAGGAAGGGTGCCAGCCAGGCAGTGCATTCCCCTCGCTTCGCTTGCATTGACAGAAGCATGAGCAGTACCCCATTCCATCAGGGCAATCTGTGGCCACACACAGGACAGGAGAGGGACTGCAAACACGTGCCCTGGGCTGGTCAAGGAGCACTGAAGGACATAAGATGAAAATACCCCTGAGTCTTGGCAGGCACCTTTGGGCAAGTTTGAAAAGCCTGGAACTGGAGCTAAAAATGAGTGTGCTAATATGGGGTAGCAAGGAAGTTCAAATAAACTTTTTTGCTCTTATTTCTGTTATGTTACTGGTTGTAATTACAAGCTGTAATTAGTAAGCACCATCAAATCAGGTGTTCTTACTGCACTGGCTGAAGCTCTGAAACCACACATCAGGCTATTTTCTATGATAAGCTTATGAACGTCGTCTTCTCCAAAATGGTCATTTTTCGTACTTGTAAGAGATACAAAAAGGGTCCTGGCAAAGAGGCCAGTGGGGAAGTATCTACTGTCTTTGCTGCCCCTAATTTTGATTGTGCCAACATTAAGAAGCTGTACACAACAGCTTTAAGTAGCTTAATCCAGCCTCATGTATGGACCATCTTATGGACAGAAATATCAATCTGTACAAATAAAATCAGGTACAAATAAAATATCTTTAGTTTCAACTATTTCATGAACATTGCTTGGATATGGATGAGAAGCTCCACTTGTTTTTCTTTCCATTTGCTCATGGTTTGGGATCAGTAAGGATGGCAGCTGTTCAAAGCAGAAGGGAGAAACACTTCTGTCATCTCATTCAGAAGGGAGCAAGCAGAGCTCCCAAAAATCAGACCATACAAGAGGCAGTGGGGAACTCCCCACACTTACTAGAAGATTTTGGAAAGCCTACCTCACTGCTCCTCAGTAAAAAACCCGTGGTCAGTTCATCTGCATTTGAAAGCCCTCCTCCTCTGTCTGGATAGACATATACAGCCGACTATGTCTACTGAGAGAAAGAGCAGATGAACTTTATTTTCAAGATCTCTTGCAAGTAAAGTACAGAGAGGTGTGAGATTTCTAAAGTCAGAAGCTACCGTACGAGTTCGGAAGCAGCCAGCCAAGATGAGATCTGCAGATCGTAGATCACCTAAAAGGGTATGGTAATCCACTTGCCTTAACGTCCTGGGAATTTTGTTTGTTTGTTTTTTGTTTAGATAGGATTTCAGTTAAAAACCAAGGTAGTTCACAGATCTGTCCAGCTGTTTTAACTTCGGAATGAAACAGGTGCTGTAAATGAAAGCTTCAAGGGCCAGTGCTGATCCCTGAAGCTGAGAGCCTTGAGCAGCTATTACAAGATCAGAATTAAGTACACAACCATATCTCTTCTAACTGATCTCAACCCTGGAAGTAGAAAGCATGGTCCTGCAGAGGAGATGAACAAGCAAGGAGCATTGTCCCCAGTTAAGAGACTCCCAAATCTATGTTCAGCTCCAGATAAAACATTTAGCAGTCTTCCTGTTAAGAGTGGGAGAGGCGCCAGAAAATTAGTTTATTTTTTTGTCTGACTATGCATAGATGTCATTGCACTATGCACAGAGTTACGTACCTCATTATCCCTGGAAGCAATGGCATAACACTAGGAGAAATCTGCAGAGGCCAAACATGACCTTCTGTGCCTCAGCCACTACAGAAACCAGCCCTCTATCAAGCCACTAGAGGGATGGGAGATGACCCTTCACAAAGAACCTGAAGAACAATCAAACACAAAGTCAAGGACAGTCCAACCATTCAAATGGATGCCGTCCTCCAAAAGAAGACGACTTGCTCCATTGCTCACCTTCCTTTTCCTCCCTATGCATGCCCTAGCTGTGATATCCTGTCTTTTCCTGTGCTCCGTCAAGATGCTTGACAAGTCCTTCCCTGAATCACCTTAACTTAGTTAAGTTATGGGGTCTGCAGACTTTCTGCTGCATGTGTTTCCTGTAGTTTCAGTAGCCCACAAAAGCACTTAATGAATCCTGGAGCAAGCCCAAGGTAGCTAGTGCATGGCTGGGAGCTGGAGGAAGGACGGAGAGGGGAATGTTTTAGCCATTTTGCAACCAATGAAACATCATCTCACCACAGCTCCACAAACACTACCTGGTTTTACCCACTGCCCAGACACAAAGCATGCTGTGCTGCGAAGGCCGAGTGACCTACCAGCAAGGAAAGAGAAGCAAGACCTGGAAGACTAACCACTTCTCTCCTGCCATAAGAAAGTAAGAACAATCATATGTAACAGTGGTGACCATGCATGTTGAAGCAAAATGCCACTGTAAATCCTTAGCAACCACTAGTTCACCCTTAAGTAATTTTTTCTGCTTTTTCCATATAGCTCTGTAAGCCAGATGATGACTCCTTTCCATGGTCTTATGAACCATGAGCTACAGAGGAACCACCTAACCTAGACCTAAGAGCAGCAAGAACTGCAACATAGTGTTCTCTTTAGAAGTAATTCGAAGTAGAAAAACCAGATTTGTTTTCCTTTGGCAGTACTTCTATTTGTCACAGTTACATCAAAAAAGAGGCTTGTTGAAAAATAAGAGGTCAAAAGCATTTCTGATTCAAAGAGAGCTCTTTCTGCCATCATAAAAGATCAGGCTGGCTCAAATGTTTAGCTTGCCAACTTTACAAAGTCCAATTTATAGAAGGTTATTGTACAATTTGTTCTCTATGTCAGTATGATGCAGGCATTAGCCATTTTATCTGCTGAAGCAGAAGAAAAAAATATTTAGGTAGCTATCCAGTCCCATGACTGCCTGTCGTAACTGTGCCGCTTATCTAAAGTTCACATAACCTTTTCTCTGCTATGTTAAAAAAATATATTAAAGATGTCAAAAAAATGAGCTATATAATCTCACACTTCAGTATCCAACCATCAAGGCAATTTACCTTCCCTCTGATTCTGTGTCCAACATAATGGTCTTCTACAGTCTGAACTAATACTTAAAAATTATCAGGACTCTAGTGGGAAGGTTTAAGGACCCTTATGGAAAGGTTTTTTACCCTTGCAGTCACGTAACTGGACTAACATCCCAATTCTGCTTAAACTAGCAGAATCAAGTCGGCTGGATCAGGATTTTATAGAAATTTGACTACTTATATTTTGCAAAAACACCAATAAAAAGATCTGTATTTCTATCCAAAGTTGAAACAACAGAAGTTGTTCAGTTTCCTGTCTTCATTAGTTTTGTTGTCAAAAAACAAATACCACCCACACATGTACTTTTAATAAAATGAGACAAATGTCATGGCAATCATCATTTGGGATTGGAAAGTTTGGCAAAGTGCCAGAGCGGTGAAAGTGATTCCATCACAGACTGTTCAGCAGCAGCAATACCATTCAATTCTTATGTGCTCTGTTCAGCAACAGGCTATACTGAAAAACATCAACACAAGTCCGTGAAATTGAAGCTGATCACAGAGGGAGCTAGTACTTGCTCTTTTCATTTGCTTTCTATTTCCTGTTCAATTTTCACAAATAAACACAAACCCTAATAAGAGTTTCCTTCTTAGTCTACCGTCTTCCTGTAGTCTTTGGGTTAGCCTCAAGCAGCAGCAAATCAAGCTGCTTGCTATTTTTAGAAATAAGCAATTCAATAAATCATTTGAAAGTATTACAAAGCCAAGCCAATGGGCACTCTCATTTGGGGGGTGTGGGGGTGGTGGGTGGTAAAAAAAGCGTCCTCATTCTATCTACAGCAGTATTTACAGAGCAGACACCAGGTAGAATCAGTGTGCTCCCTACTGCCCAAGGAGCAAGGCTCCCATCTTCAAGATGGCCAAGTGGCACAGTTTGAGGCATAGATTTATCCCACAGCCTACTAAGGTCTCTCTGGTGCTTTCATATCACTAGAATTTGTAATCTGGCAGGTAGGAAAACACAGAATAGGACTTGGCTGAGCACTGGCACAGCTTGCCCAGGGAGGCTGTGGAGTTTCTTTCCTTGCAGATGTTCAAAAGCCACCTAGACACGGTCCTGGACAACCAGCTCCAGATGTCCCTGCCTGAGCAGGTGGGGGGTTGACCAGGTGACCTCCAGAGGCCCTTTTCAACTTCAACCATTCTGTGATAAAGACTGAGCAGAACATATCTATGGTATGCACTGCATATCTGAAAGAAGCCAACTGGTCATTGAACTCATTCTAGACTGAAAGCAGCCTAGTAAATAAGGAACAATACGATTAGTGGCTCCACTGTACCTCTTTATTCTCATATAGTTACAGTTTTCTAATACAATTCCTTCTAAGGACAAAGTGGTTATACTCGGTCTGTGTCCAACAAACAACAACAAAGAAATTATATTAAAAATCCTGTGCAAATTATTCACAATCATTCTTTATTATGGGAGACAGAAGCGAAAAAACAAACACCTGCACATCTTGCAGTCCTACCTCCCTCAGCTCTGCCTCCTCTAATCCATACTACGTGTAAACATTTTTAAAAATTCTTGATATGGAATTAAAAATTCCAAGTCAAGTCATGGATCACACTTTACTAGCCAGGTTTACACTCAAAGACTAGAAGCAAATGAAAGTAGTTTGTAATTTAAAAACAAATAAAATTTGTCTACTTACAAAAGTATGACTAAACTGCTGGTGTTAACCTGCCTCTCTTGCCTCACCCTTTAGTTTTTCTCCACAGTCAGGCCATCAGCATCCATTTATTATCTCTTGTGTTGCTTTTCAACTTCACAGAAGAGGGTACAACTTGTTCTGGGTTACTACACAGCCTAGCCTAAAAGAATCTGGCTCTAAGATCAGAACATGAGCTATAGAATCAGAGAATCATAGAACAGTTTGGCTTGGAAGGGACAGTAAAGATCATCAAGTTCTAACCCCCCTGCCATGGGCAGGGACACCTCCCGCCAGACCAGGTTGCTCAAAGCCCCATCCAGCCTGGCCTTGAACGCTTCCAGGGAGGGGGCATCCACAACTTCCCTGGGCAACCTGTTCCAGTGCCTCACCACCCTCACAGGAAAGAATTTCTTTCTAGTATCTAATCTAAATCTCCCCTCTTCTAACTTACAGCCATTACCCCTTGTCCTGTCACTACACTTCCTGACAACGAGTCCCTCTCCATCACTCCTGTAGGCTCCCTTCAGGTACTGGAAGGCCTGGAAGGTCTCCCTCAAGCCTTCTCTTCTCCAGGCTGAACAAGTCCAGCTCTCTCAGCCAGTTTTCATACAAGAGGTGTTCCAGCCCTCTGATCATCTTCATGGCCCTTCACTGGACCCATTCCAACAAGTCCATGTCCTTTCTATGTGGAGGACTCCAGAGCTGGACACAGTTCTCCAGGTGGGGGTCTCACGAGCACAGAGTAGAGGGTTGAATCACCTCCTGCAATCTGCTGGTCACACTTCTTTTGATGCAGCCCAGGATGCGGTTGGCTTTCTGGGCTGCCAGTGAGCATTGCCAGCTAATGTCGAGCTTCTCATCACTCCCAAGTCCTTCTCCTCAGGGCTGCTCTCTGGCGATTCACTGCCCAACCTGCATTTGTGCTTGGGATTGCCACGTCCCAGGTACAGGACCCTGCACTTGGCTTGGCTGAACTTCATGCGACTTGCACCAGCTCTCCAGCCTGGCCAGGCCCCTCTGGATGGCATCCCTTCCCTCCAGCATGTTGACTGAGCCACGCAGCTTGGTGTCATCAGCAAACTTGCTGAGGATGCACTCTATCCCACTGTCCATGTCTCCAACAAAGATGTTAAATAGCACTGGTGCCAGTACCAATGCTGAGGAACACTACTTGTCATTGCTTTCCACTTGGACATTGAGCCATTGATTGCAACCCTTTGAGTGTGGCCATCCAGTCAGTTCCTTATCCACCGAGTGGGCATTCTATCAAATCTGTGACTTTACAATTTTGAGAGCAGGATGTCGTGTGTGTCAAACTCTTTGCATAAGTCCAAGTAGATGACATCTGTTGCTCTGCCCTTGTCTACCAATGCTGCAGCAATACACTAAAAGGCCACCAAATTTGTCAAGCATGATTTCCCCTTGGTGAAGCCATGTTGGCTGTCACCAATCACCTCCTTATTTCCCACTTGCCTTAACACAGATTTCAGGAGGATCTACTCCATGATCTTGCCAGGCACAGAGGTGAGACTGACTGGCCTGTAGTTCCTCCTGGGGTCTTCCTTTTTTTCCTTTTTGAAGATGGAGGTTATGTTTCCGCTTTTCCAGTCAGGAGGAACTTCACCAGATTGCCACGACTTCTCAAATATAATGGAAAATTCTGGCGTTATAATAACTATTAGTATTCATAAATATATCTTTACCATTATTAACTTGAGAGGGAACATTTAAGTGTACTCTTCAGTTATCATGGAAGTTTTTAATGTCTCTTTGAGATCTCTCCACCACTAAGTGAATCTGGTATTTGAAGTTTGCATTTTGCAAATTGCCTTTTAAAATATACTTGCGTGCACGTATGAAAGCTAAATTAAATAGCACTCTGCTAATCAAGCAAAAAATAAATTTGCTTTGTCCAGCATAAACATATAATCCAGTCAAACAGTAAAGCTTAAAGTTAGATTTAAAAGAAGGCAATGAATTGATGCCCAACTTTAAAGAGAATGAAAGAGCAGAGAGAATTTAACCCAGCCAAAGAACACAAGTAAGTTACTGGCAGCTGATTTCTTCCAGAGAAACTCTGAAGTGTCTTCTACATCCCATATATCACCCAGATGTCTCTATATTGTTGTCTACAACAACCAAAAAACCAACCACGAAACAAAACAAAAAACCAAAACCAACCAAAAAAACCCCATCATGTCCAAAAGTATACTTCTTACTGGATTAAGCTAGACTCATTCAGATTACCAGTATCTGCCATCCCTGCAACAAAACCATTAGCACAGACTTACATGTGCTCTGTACTTGGTATTTGTTGCAAATTCCACTTTGCAAGGTGGGAAAAACAAAGCCCAATGGACAGGAGGTTGAAATCTTTCTTAGGCAGCTCGGACTTTCATACTCCTCTAGTGTCACAGAACAGCTCTCTGGGTCTTTAGCTTTCAGACTCTTCATCTGCTCATTTCTCGTGATTTTTGGAGCTGCGTAGTTGCAGGAACAAATCACAAGAAGTGCTCACACACAAGCCAGTATCTGGAAAGGATAATATCATGAGTGCTTATGGTAAAGTATAGGGCAGAGACCACAGAAACGTAATGCTTGAGGAACAGGAGCAGCCCCTACACTCAGCTGGGTTAGAAATGTCCTGTGTTCATACTCTGAGTCTGGGGACAGAAAACAGGCTGGAGATGAAATGGCAGTTCAACTGGGCTAAATGGAAGAAAGCACTAGCCCCTTACTGTTTATAACAGTAGAAAAAACATCGCAGCACATTGGCAAGTTATCACAAGCCCATTGTTCATCAGCAACCCAAACCCTTCATCCTAGCACTCTAGTTTATGGGCAAATCAGCGTGGCTCTGAAACTTGCAGTGGGGCTTGCTGACCAAGTACCAGACAAACTCACCATTGCAGACTGATGATGCACCCTACTTCATAACCTTCTCTTCATACCGCCAAAAAGAGCAGTTTCAACCAACTGAATTAATGCCAGTGCGGTACTAATGTGGCTGCTTGTGATACGCAGAAACAAGCTTCATACAAAAGAAGTAAACAGGACTGCAAATTAATCCATACTTCAAGACAAAGTACTGGTAATTACATTATTTATTCTTTTTCATGGAAGTTCAAATGGCTGGAAATCTAGATGGAACCAAAGCAGCAAATATGGGTTGCACAGAAAGAGTTTCATGCACAAAATGAGTCTGTATAATCAGCACATTTGTGTTATTTATTTTCCTATACAGACAAATTAATGAGTTCTGACAAAGTAAGAACACCAGCACTTCTCAGCAAGGCTTTACAAGCTACCCAAGACTCTGTGACTATCCTGCCATTACCCACCAGCTACACACAGCATGCACATGCCTCTTCCAGCATCACGTCCAAATAGCAGAGGAAAAAGAGAGCAACATAAGTGTTCTCCAGTGGCCTCCACTTAGCCACCAACCTGGCAATAAAAAGAAGTAATTTTTGTATCCTCCCCATGACCAACAGTCTCTCTCACTCTCTTTTTTTGTTATTGTTTTCATACCTGTTCTCCCCTTCCAAGACTTTAAAATTGGAGAAATAAGATTTGTCTTTATAACAGACTTCTGTCTCTCTACTTGTACACTTAAGAGTGAGGGTCAAGAACAGACCAGCAGTGGTGCAAACACACAGCATACTTCTTTCTGATGGAAACAACATGGCTATAAGACCTGATGGTGCAGGTACTTTTTTCATCTTGACTAGTGGAACAAATTCTCAGGCACTTTCCAAAAATATTAATTCCATTGCAGACCTTATGATGCATTCATCCATGTATCAGAGGTGCTCCATGGAAATGACTTTGTGAAGACCCCGTGAAACCTCTGGCATTAAAATGCCATTCCACCCAATAGCACATCAAGTGTGGGTGTGCATTATCTCCATCTGTACCATGCCCCAAAACACTTTGTGCTGCTTTTGAATTGCATTATCTGGACAGAATACACTGCAAAACCAGCAGCCAGATCACTTTGCTTTCAAGTCTGATTAAATTCTTAAGCTCTTCAGAACTTCTCTTGTTCTGAAGGGTATTGGACACTGCAGCAATTTATGCCCTCTCTCAGCAGTGGACATCCCTTTGATTCCCTTTGCTGCCAGACCCCAACTCAGAAGGCCAGTTCTGGGAGTCAAATGCTGCTGACCCCATGCCAGTTCTCCGTTTGACAAACCACAGCCAGATTGTGCCAGCCCTATTACCCTCCCGCAGTTTTGCAGCTGGACCTCTGCATTCATTTTATGCCCAATTCTCTCATGTTTAATTTACTGCTTTAAAATTGCTTGGAAGAAGCCTTAGATTAAGCTTTATGTACTCTTGCACTAACAATCCCCAAAGAAATATACAGAAACTAAAGACGATTTATATGAAATATTAAAATATAACAGTTTTTTTTAGCTGGTAGTATACAAAAGTATACTCAGTGATGGCAAAAACTGAGCAGGTCATGATGGTTAGAAATATTCTTCCCAAGAGAGTAAATGTCCGCACCTGGTTACCAAAGATGACTTGAGAGTTTATTACACACATTAAAAATAGCCTAACACACAGTACTCATCTCATTGATGAAGCAGACTTACTGTCCAGGGAAGTAAATGCATGCAAGAATGATATTCAGATATGCACCTATAGTTTTAAGTGAAATGCAGAAATATCAGCAACCTTTACTGCTACTAACAGACCTAGTACTCCAAAGGATGATGAGGGCTGACAAAAAGAACAAGACACTCTGATAACCCCTGATATGTACAGATTATACCTATGTAATCCAATTAATATTTCAGACTGTTGTACTCCATTTGAGAACTTCACACCTTTTTCTGACTAGGTACACAGGGGAAATTTCCCTAAGCTTCCTCTACCACTTGGAGTTTCAGTGTGATGGGGAGACCAACGGGACCAGAATCCCGTTATGGTGCCCTTCACCCTCAGGCTATCAGTCAAATGTCAAAATGTTTTGTAGGAACTAAGTTCTCCCAGGCTGTCAGGCCTCAGTAGCACGGACAGTCCGACCCATCAGACCATAACCACCACATCTCGTGGCCTTTGACGGTCTCACTCAAGTGCTACATGAACAGAGTCCAATGACCCACGTAGGTCAGATTTATCCTGTCACTGTTCTCTCAGACTTGCTCTGGTAAGACATGGGGATAACCTGAATTGCTGTGGCTGCTGCTTTCCTTTGGAGACTTTTTTTTGTTATTTTGGTTTCTTTTTTTTTTTTTCTTCTGTGGATACAGGGAAAGCTCCTGTGGTAACCGGCATTACTACTAGGCCAACCCTTGTTAAGTAAGAATCACTACCTAAATTTAAAAAAGAATATGTATTTAAAAAAATCTGTCCAAATGGATACCCTTGAGACTTTCATTCACATTTATTTTCCATAACCAGCGCACACCTGTCATATGAATCCTCCACAGCCCTACACACAGGCTTTACCCTACTATCTGTGTTATCCCAAGGACAAAGTAATTACAAAACCCCCCTCATGATAAAATCATTAAGTGTAAATCTGTGGGGTTTCAGCCTGCGAGTGTTCAGCAGGTCGCTCCAAATCACACCAACTCCAGAGGGCTGTCCCAGCATGCTTCGATGGGCTTTGACTTGACCCCGGGCACTCCGGTGCTGCAGTCAGAAACTTTCCCCAAACCGCCCACGCGGGTCTCCATCCC